>CM055816.1:79912471-80049139 GCA_029582265.1 Zoroaster sp. YZ-2022
AACAAAAAAAAAGTGACTGTGTATGGGTGGGTGTGTCAGGCATCGGAATTATTTTTTTAATTGTTTTTTCACTAACCAGTTTTTGCTCCGCCAAATGCAAGAGGGGTGGGTGGTGGTCGACCGGACCCCCGCCCCCCAGCTCAATGTTGTGAAGGATTGCGTGTATGTTAGGCTGTCTATTCCTACCTCCATGGTCTGTGCGTACAAAGTGGGACTGCATGCAATGACTCAACATTGTGCAGAGGTACAGTCCTACCTCCAAGGAAAACAATTCTTTACCCTAGGGTCACTCGGCAAGGTTTGTAGGGGGGGTACAATACTTCTCTGAAAAAGAAATAACTTCACACAGTCAAAGTAGAAAGTTGCTTCAAATGTATGTAATTAAATTTCATCTTCCCATATGTGCACTTTTAACAAAAGGCAATTCCATGCAAAACAGGACTTACTTCTGATGATGTACATTTTGTAAAAATCAAAAGTGTAACTGAGTTATGATATTTTTAATATAACATTTTAATCTAAACCAACAAGAAAGATATTACAAAGTCGTTGAACATAGCTCCTTGATTTATTGAAACTTAGCAATTAAATGGGTATTCGAAAGGGTTTTAAAGGAAAGAACAAACACTATTAAACGGAGGTGGCTTGAGTGTAATTACATGACAAAAAAATTGTTGTAACCAATACAATGACGAACACCATTAGAACTCGATCTTCAACCAGAAGAGGGCGCTATTTCATGCAAAACTCGGAGCCAGCCGTGTGTAATTGTTTTCTCTCTGCAGCACACGGTATCTGTAGAGCTCTAACAACATTGCTATATTTGAACTTCTGGTTTCGACCGGAAGCAAACGTCACAATAAGGTCATATTTGCACGAATTGTCAAGTGGGTAACGACCTACAATATGGCTCAAAGATCATAATTATAGCTATTGTGGTTCAAAGGTTATAAATTTATTAATAGCTTTTCAATATTAATATTTAACTTAGTGTAACTTGACACCTGATGACGTCATAATGACGTAAATTGTTTTGATATTTAAGTTGATTCATAAGCTACAATATGACATCATTTGTGGTAATGTGACATTGGCAAGTGTACAAGTGAAAATAACGTCTTTTTAAACCTGTCGCTAGAGGGCGCTCTTGCATATGATGACGTCATCAAACCTACTATCCAAAAGAGTACATCCTACTGATGATTACATACACAGAAATCATAGCATTATTTGTTATCATATTGGCTGTAGAGCTCTTTAAACTTGAACTTCCGGTTTGGACCGGAAGCTAAGGTCTAAATGGGGTCATATCTGTGCACGAAATACGGAGTGGGTAACGACCTACAATATGCCACATAGATGAAATCGATAGCATATGTGGTTCAGGAGTTATTAATTTTTTAATGTTTTTCATTATTAATCTTTGATTTAGTGTAACTTGACACCTGATGACATCATTATGACGTCATTGCAATATGCACACTATTGACCCCATCGACCCCTCGACCCCCACGACGTACGCGCGCTCAGAATCATATCGTATCCCAAATCGGAATCTGTTCGAATACGGCCCCAATTAGAATGCCCGCTGCACTCCCGTACTACTGAACGTGAACAAACGGAGCTCCGGAGGATCGAAGATCCTACAGGTTAATTGGGGAAAATAACTAAATCCTTTTCTCCTCCAAAAGTCTAATTTTGAAATAGAATAATATAAAATAGGTTATTAAATGAGAAATAATTATGTTTTGCTAAAATGTTGACAGACAAAATAGTTGGGATTTGTTTCCACGTCAATCAAGTAAAATGTACATTCGGGGCTGTGCGCGCATGCCAGTTTGTGATGTAATGCTTATTGACCAATCAGGATGCTGGAAAGCCATGCGGCCGTCTTGGAAGCGATATCCTTCTACGACCGTAATGAGTTGTAGGAAGAACGTTGCCAAAAACTGCGCCCTCAACCAATTAGCAAAAATCCGACATAAGTATGCAGTTTGTTTGATAGAATATGAAATTATCTACTCGGGAATGGTATAATTTGGCTTGTGGCAGCATTATAAATTCGTTGATTTCGCCACGACAGGTCGTCATGCAGCAAGCGGCGCAACAGGCTAGCGAGCTAGCCATTTTCCAACTCGGGCCGTAAACAGGTTCCCGTTTGGGATACAATTTGATTCTGGCGCAGGCCGGCCAGCCATGCGGCATGCTTGCGCATGGGCATTGCGAAATACATACATACATTCGGACTGCACTGGTGGTAGTGATCTGAATTCCGCGAGTACGTGTGCTTCGTTTATATGAGCGTACGTCGTGGGGTCGAGGGGTTTAAGAACAACCCCGAAAAAAGGACTTGCATTATTAACCTAAACCCCTTATACATGTATATGTATATATACGTACATATATAATTGTACCTGGCTAGATACCACTGGTGTCGAAAGAATAAAGAGAGGCTCCTGTCATACCATTCAAGGGTCTTGACACACCTGTATTATTAGAGGACTCTTGGTAGGGTAGCTGACCGGGTTCCGGGTGTGGCGCTGGTTGTTCTTGTAGCACATGATGAAGATGAAGAAGAACAAAATGAGGATCATGATGGAGCAACAAGCGATAGACACTATCATCACCATCTTCTGCTGATTCCAATGACCTGGTGCCGTCAAGTTCACTTTGGCTGGCTGAGAGTCTGGTGCCTTTGTGGGAACTGGGAGGAAGGGTTGGGGAGGAAGAGATTGTGGCAAAGTGGTCAATTTAGAGGTCAATCAAGCTATCATGCTAAAGTCTGATTAAGAACAGCTGTGGATTCAGATCACCACAAATGAATTCAGATCACCACTGATTCACAGGCCAAAAAATCGACTTAGCAATTCCCGTTTTCATTAAGATGTATAAGCACTTCAGACCAACTAATTCTTCAGGATGTTCGATACTTGTACCAACAAGTTTTACAGTTAATAACTTGTTCATTTGATAATCCGTTATTACCAATGTTGTACTTTCCATTTAAGCAAATTTCCAGTTGATGTCCAAATACAAGCCGTTTCCCATTAAGATTACTGGACGTCTCAAGTGTGCAGAGTGAACACAACAACAACCATTACTTTCTGAAGTGTTCCATTATCCAGATACTGGGGGAAGTAACGACACACTCTCTTGCTATTAACACTGTGCACAGAGCACATTTGTACGTTCATCCATCCATCAAATTGAAATTGAAATGGGGAAAAAAACCATTGACTGGCCACAGTGTAACACCTTCCGTCTTGAGGGTCTTTGGCAAAATGGCAGATGGTGTTATCCAAGGGAAGATACTACCATTGGTTATTTGGTGACTGTGTCAATTTACCAAACAATTATCTCAAAAGCAAACTCAATGAGAAGTCATGGTAAAGGTACCAATCATGCTGATAAATAATTCTATTTGATTTATGTCGTCTCATTTCAGATATAAACACACCCCCCTAAAAAACAATATGCAGAGTTACAAAAAAGCTCCAAGGCATTCCTGTTGACTTCTTAGCGGGGTGAAACTGTCACTCAAATGCCATGAATGTAGCTGGGCTACCAGGAATCATCACTAATGTCCTAATTACAGCCAACTTTTGTGTATAATGATTCCTCAGGAAGGTTTATTTTTTTTAATGAACCGAGTGAGAAAAGAGAACTAATTTACAAGCAAAATAAATCATGTACTTTTCTGATATTTGAAGATTTATTATACCAGTCGTAATTTTTGTGCAAGTTTGAAAGTGTCGAATTACTCTGAATGATTTACTCTCATAAGTCGTCTTTAAACTTGAATTTTTTGATGAAGAGCATATATATGCACTATCATGACAATGTTATAATAGAAACTCAAATACAAGAAATATTCAACATTCTTGAAATTTGAAGGCAAAACAAAACAATTTCAAAGCCAGTGCAGTGTCTGTTGAGTATCCATTCTTAATCTTAGTAAGAATCAAGAGATATGTACTGAAGTCAACAATTCAGATGGGATGATTTTATTAATTTTACATAGCTGCCAACATTTCAGAATTCCAATTCATAATGAAACCGACCGAGACATAACAATTTGTATTAAAACTAAAATGATGGTCAAGATCACCAACTGCAAATAAAATCAAACGAAAACCTACTGCATGTACGTAATCAATTTGTACTTTCGTAATTCTTGAAAACATTTGTAATAATTAACCTTCCTACTTATGGTGCCTTTTTCAGACAAGTTGATGCACCATTTGAAACCATTCGTTTTGTGAAACACACCAAGGTGTAGTGTATCCACCATTCAAAACTATTTGAATGATTTATAAGCCACTGTGTAGTACATTCACCATTTGAAACCTTCGGCTATGGAAATGCACCAAAGTAGTGTATCCACCATTCAAAAACCATTTGAATGGATTCAGATAGTAGTAAAGCTTGCTTCCAACACTTTTCAAATGGTATCAGCATGTGTGTACAAAACCAATGGGCATTTTGGTTAATTGGAAATTTTGAATGGTTTCAAATAGTCAAACAGTAGGAGGTTAAGACAAATTTGTAATGGTTGGTAGTTATTTTACTATGATGACAGAAATAAAGTGATATTTTAAACCATTACCAACTTCACACACAAGTAAGTTTCATGTAAAAATAGTGGTCAATTATGTGAGTTTTTTAATTAAGCATCAACAATTATCAAATACTTTCAATTTACTTAGATCAATAAATAGGCCTACTTATGAATGAGGTTATTGGTAGGAACACTGCCCTCTACATAATCTACTGTTTAGCATATCAGTCAACATATATTCATGCAAGCTTGCAAGATTGCAGCAAACACAATCTTGTCTGCAGCAAGCTTGCCTAATTTTCATTTTGGAACCCTACAAGCTTACAGGCTTGCTATAATCTTGTCTGCAAGCTTGAACTAATTTGCATTTTTGGAACCCTGCAAGCTTGCCAGCAAGCTCCATGATATTTCTGTAGGGTATACTGCAGTTATTTTTACATGTATATGTATACACGAAGTCTGCACTCATTTTGGTAGTTTTCAATGTGAAGTATAAAATAAAGCAGCTAGACCAATGCTTTAGTGCATGTACTAGTTTAAATAATTTGGACTACACCAAAACCATGTGCACCAATGCTACACCAGTATCTGTACATGTGCCAAAATACACCACTCGTGCACTCTTGGGACTGCATGTACACCAAAAACTACACCAAAACTACACCAAAACCATATGCACCAATACTACACCAACTTTTCAGCACAAAATTCACCACTGGTGCTCTGTGATGGCTAACTACCTCCGACGAGGGAGTAGCGACTACTATCAAAACAACGGCACCCTCCACTTTCCAGTGGCACCCCTATCCCTAAATTATTAATTATATTAAAATTGTTATCTCTGCATTCCCCATTGATTGTTTACATCCAAATGACTTCCACATGCCCTGCTATTGTCTAGGATTATTTTTAACCCCAGATGACAAGACGTTGGCATATCCCTCCTCTCTTTTCAGTGGCACCTAATTTACCTACTGTAAAAAATAGTAGGGCTCACTCGCCGCAGGTTGTAATTATATTAAAAAATTGTTCTCTGCATTCCCATTGACTTTTTACATCCAAATGACTTCCACATGCCCTGCTATTGTCTAGTATTATTTTCAACCCAGATGACACACAACGGCTGTGTAGTGTATCTCTCTCTCCTGTATGACCTTCAAACAGTAAACAGCCGTCTACTTTATCTCTCCATCTTGTAAACACAACCCAGACACTCTGTCTGAGAGATATGCCTGGCACTGGCTGTCGCAAGACATCAAACAACACAGCCAGATGCTGAACAGATGGTTCCACTTATCAGAGGGTTAGATCTGGGTAGGTCTTTATGTGTACACAATGAATGGTTGATTTTGTGCACAGACATAGCAGCGATTACTTTTCCAGCCCAGAAAAAAAATACACAGCTCTGGGAACTGACACCCCTTCTAAGATATGTGGAATGGTCCACTTTATGATATCAATGACTCCGAGGCATCTGTGGCTTTTTCTGGGAAAAACAATAAATAAATAACTTCTGCCACTTTAGTGTGGCAACCAGTACAAATTTTAGGTTGGGTGTTTCGAGGTACACCAAAAGTGCACCAATAACACAGCTCTGGTGTAGTTTTGGGGTACACCAATTTTTCAAGTGCCTACACTAAAACTGCACCAACTTGGCACCAAAACGGCACTAAAGTTGGCTAAGGATACCTTTCCTCTCTCTTCTCAAATCTCACTTTGCACCTACACACTCACCTGAATTATTTTGGGCGTGGCAATTGCTTCTGTACGTACGTACGTACATACGTGCAACGTGTAATTAGTCTTCATGAATTATTCATATTTAAACAAATTCATATTCATATTTAAAACAATGACTCACCAATAAGAAAGCCACTGCAGTGACATTTTATTGATTGAGTTTATTTATGACCTTTCATGGAGAAGGCGCGTTCAATAATACTTTTAGTTTTAAAACGTCAACAAAATATTAATCCTAGACGTTTTCACAAAAGTTCAAAGTTTTGTACATTTTGACCTAAAATTTACAAATTTTTCATGATCTTACACATTTATATATAATAAGAAAAGCGGATTTTTAGAGTTTTGACATATCAAATTCGATGAAAGAGGACTTGATTTAGATTAGTAAGACTAATTGCGGTGACACCATGTGGAATCTCAATTGAGTAGTAATTAGTTCTGAAAAGAACTGGGGGTACAACTCGACGTTTCGATCAGTATGCTCTGATCGTCCTCAGGAGAAATGCCGGACTCTGGAAAATGCTGCTGCTTAAGTAGACTGCTGGAGGATCATCCCATGAATGGATGTTGGAGGATTAGTTAACCAACATACAATCTTTTTAACTGATGTAAGGAATATGATTTTACATTTTTCACAGCGCAACAGTGCCTCCTACCTGCACTACCTTGCCATGGTAAAGAGGTTGCCGAAGGGTGAAACAAGGGAGAATCAACAAAAAAAGGTGGAAACAGAAAAATGTCAAAGTGATGAAGATGATTTCGGTAAATGGTTTTTAAATTTTCCCAAACATGTCTATTAAACTGGGAGGATTTCAGTCTTGTAGTACAATCTTTTTAACTGATGTAAGGAATATGATTTTACATTTTTCACAGCGCAACAGTGCCTCCTACCTGCACTACCTTGCCATGGTAAAAATGTTGCCGAAGGGTGAAACAAGGGAGAATCAACAAAAAAAGGTGGAAACAGAAAAATGTCAAAGTGATGAAGATGATTTCGGTAAATGGTTTTTTAAATTTTCCCAAACATGTCTATTAAACTGGGAGGATTTCAGTCTTGTAGTTCATAGGTGGTAGTCTGAAGCTGAAACTGAAAAAGAGACTACAACCAATATGTTTGAAATTGTTCACATGTATAGATGTAGATGGGTGTTGAAAGAAGACAAGACTAATTACAACGAGTCCAATCTACATACATTGTACTGTACATGTAAAACACTGCACCCCCCAATACTCATGTACATTTATATAAAAGATTTGGTAATGAGTAAACAAAGCATTGTGAACTGTTCCTGTGCATGGTCTTAATGTGTGATTTGACAACACTGTTTCCTACACACAGTGTCTAATTCAAATGCAGTTGAGAAACTTGTTTTTTTCAAAAGGAGGTTTGATTAAGTCAACTTTTAGTTGCCAAACCTTTCCTAATGAACTTCATTGATTGTTTTTTCAAGGAATGTCAATATTAGACTCATTTGTTGACTACGAAACGGTGAAATTCGGAAGTTCTACATCTGCCTCAGGTCAGTAAACCAGCACCGCCGACAGCTGGAGACTTCTTACAACAAGTTAAGCCTCCAATACCCCTGCGAATTAATTAAATCCATCATACCCCAAATGTAAGTGTTCCTAAAAAGTGTGTGAAGCCACAATGTGTGTGTGTGTGTGGGGGGGGGGGGGGTTACTAAAAGTCACAGTTCAGTGTTCTAAGTTACACTTACAGACTGATCCATTTTAATTCAGTTATATACAATGTATGTCCTATATCAGTGTTTTTACGCACACGCACACGCACACGCGAGGCAAAGTGCCTTGCTGGCATTTTCATATTTGCGCCAACATAACATCATTGGTCGGAAATGCCTGCAACGTGTAAAACAAATTAATGCAAAGCTTATTTGTGACACATGGTGGGAAACACTGGTACAGGACTTCCAATGGGTTTGTCTATGCATACATGCAAAAGAAAAAAAATGATATTACAAAATTTAAAGTTTGGCTCATTCCACATCGAGAAGTCCATGAAAATAATGAAAAATCATGTCAGTTTTTAACACATTTTTCAGCAACACATGAGCATGTTGTGCTGTCGTGTTATTGGATTTGTTTAAATGTCAATTGCGTCAATCACTATTCAGCATGAACGGCTATTTGGATGTTTTCAAATGCTTTGTTCTGGACTTTGGCAGCATTTCAGAAAGAAAATGTCCTCAGAAGGATTAGTACTTATGACATTTCTAATCAGTGAGCTTTCAGGTTGAAGCTAACCAATTTTTCAGGGTCTTTTTTTTTTCAACAAACCTGTACATATGTATGTGCTTGTCTTCAACAAAAAAACAATCAGAGAATCAGCTAATTAACATGATTTTCCTAAACCAGCATATTCTGTGTACAAATTGTCAATGTTCACTAACAAAAACCAAATGTCTTCATCGCAAACTTCTGTTTTGTTCTTCATTATACTTTTACATCTTGCAGAATCGTCAAATTCCTTCAACAGGAGAGCCGTCAGAGCAAGACGCAAGTCTCATACCTCCTCTCCCTAACTAAGTTTTGCCACTTTTTAGATATGAAAGTTTATTGGAGGAGGTATGGAATTTCGTCGCATGTTATCGAACTGACAAAAGCTTGTGCACAAGACATTCAAGTCTCCCTCCAGAGAGCTGTTAACATCCGGGAGGCAGAGCTGAAATCTAACATACCAGGTATAAGACATGTACAGCCAGTGGGCTATCCAATGGGGGAGGGTGGAACTTGCATCTTTCTAATGTACTTCTACTGTTTATTACAATGTACCGGTACATTGGCCAAAAATTACAGAAATCTAAAGTATTAAGCAAACAAAAGATGAATTGTAAATTGTTTGTCTAAAATTTCTGCAAGAAAAGGCCTCACGTTTCGACCCCGACCCCAGCAGTCTTTCTCAAAAATTCTGTAAACTTTTGTGGACCATGATTATTGTTATACAATGTACAGTTAACCTTCATGAAACTAAACTTAGTTTGAAAACTTTTGTCTGTTACACAGTAAATACTAAAATCCTTTTCGTCAATTGTCATTATTTTTATATTCACATAGTTTTTGTTTTGTATGCAGAGTTACTTCTGACTGTAGACGATGTGATATCGTTCGAGGAGTCTAACGAAGACTATCGTGAGTGTCGTGTGTGAGTATAGTTTTTCTCCTTTATTACAGTAGGTGTTAGTGCAACAGCACGAACACCTCGTTGTAAAACATCCAAAAAGGGTTTTATGTTTTGCCTGGGATTTGCTTGCATCTAATTCTCTTGTTTCGACTCTGACAGCAGTTTGGATGGAAATGTTTCTCCTGAAATTTGGTACTGCTTAACTCTCTGATCAGTGGCTTTCAGCTAAAGCTATTCAACAATGTTTTTGAATACCAACCCTGTACAAAACAAGTTTAAGGATGACTGTAAAAAATTGTTTCAACCACTTATATATATTTTTGTGGCATAATCTTTTTAAATATTTATACAGCCTTGCTGCAAGATGACAAAAGCCTGTGTGGGACATACTCCACCTCCGCAATTGCCTAATGGCTGAACTGTTTTTTACTGGTGCCCCAAGATCCAGGTGTTGTAGTCAACTTGACCATGAAAGAATGGCTTGAGAGAAAAGGGTTCCTGGACAACAACTTCCAGCCCCAAACTGTCATAAAGGTAACATACACTCAGTATAATATATGTGTACATTTGTTAAATGAAATTGTTTGTATTAAGCATTCATAAATACCCAAGGCAGTTTAGGCAGTCCTATTGGTTGAAAGGTGGTCACATAACCATGTTTACCTAGTATTAAACAGCTGATACAGACATAGCTGGAGCTGTTTAAGACCTGCTGGCGCTTAAAACCTTGCAGGGTTGGTATGTATTGATTGCATTACGCATAAATTAGTGCCTAAACTGTCTGGGGTATTTATAAATGTTTGTTTAAAAAAACGTTATTCTTTAAGAAGCTAAATATTTTTATGGTTTTAACAGGTGCTCAATCACAAAACCAGGGGTAAATATGGCCCACAACTGGTTACCATTAACGAGACATTCAACAGGTGGCTCTACATATACGCCATGGAAGGCAGGAGAAAAACACCAAATACTACAAATGGCCAGCTAAGGGATCCCGATCTTCCGCTATTCTTGGCTCCAGGAGGAAAAAGAATAGAGAAAGTCGGCCAAGATCTCCAAAAGTACTCTTAAAATAATTATATACAATTTTTGTAAAACCCTGTAGGGCACAGTGCAAAACAATCAAACCACGTCAACAGTGTTCTGCAGCTGCAGCACATGTGAATTACTTTTGAAATTAATAACATGTTTACGGATATTGACTTCTGTTAGGCTTGTAAGTGTTTGGCAACCTTCCTTTTAATTGGGAGTACTTGTTAAAACATGTATACCCAATTTAAGGTCTGCACTTAATGGGAATGGGGTTTGGCATGCAATCTCGTTGGAAATATGCGACCTTGAAGCAATATTGGATTTAAAATTGTGTAAGTTGTTCTCTTGAACTGATGTGTAATGGAATAGGAATAATATTATACAGAATGATGCAAAAAAGAAATTAAGTGAGTTTTGCACTTAAAATTAGTGGTTTATCATTATGCTGTGCAACCCCAGATGGTTTTAACAAAAATTTGCTCTCATGACCACACTACACAATTTAACATGGTTTAATATGGTTGCTTTATGTAAACGTAAATAATGTACATGTAGTCCGCATTTTGTTGACACCTCAACATAAAATGGGTACATCAACAACTACATGCTTTTAATGTACAAATTCCTCTACCCCCACCATGTACAACAGTCAAACTTAGAATCATGGTGCTTTATAAATTTCTGTTTGATTAAATGTGGATGGAGCATGCAAATTTGACATACCGAGTGCAAATGTTAATCTTTTTTACCGATTGAAGATTTATATTAAATTTAATTACAATTAACATTTCTTCTCTTTTTCCCGTAATTTCTTCCCTTCTTTAGTTTTATATAGACTTTGGACTGGTGCGGGTAAAGTTGGAAAAATTTGCCCAACAATCATCAGAAAGACAGTTGCTACCCAGGCAAGTGAAAATTATTTGCTTTATCAGATAGTAGATTATACGTGTGTAGTACCACAACCAAAGTATTAGTACAAAGACTACTTACATGCTTTCAGTAACATATTATTCAAAAGCACTATTGTAGATGGTACATAATACATAATAGTTGTAACACTTATACAGCACTTTCTACAGTGCTTTCAAGTGCTTTTGATTGTCTGAATAAATGTGTTTTCAACTGAGTCTTGAATGAAATGATGGAGGGTTAGTCACGGATGAGCAGAGGGAGTTTGTTCCACAGTGCAAATGCTCGTTGACCATAGCGGGTGTTTGTGCATGGCCAAGAGAAAGTTGAAGGTGGATATTAGATGTTGATCAAAGGCTCTTTAAGGGATTGTTGACCTCTGACCTTAACACAAATATGATTTGAAACAATCAATTACTAAAGATTTTACCTCCTTTTTCTTAAATGGTAGTACATTTGTAGATCGTTCGATGATGTGTTGATGTGTGTTTGGTGTTCAACTTACAAACAAAACCAAATTGCAAGTTTGTCATACATGTAAAAACATAATTTTACTGTGTTATAATTACATTAATGTATACAATTTGTATTTTTATTTGATTTCATGGAGCTCCCTGTCGGCCACCAGGAGGGAAAACAACACCAGTTTATATGTGGCTGCAAATCGGTCAAACAGGCAGTGGCCAGTAGCCACATTATCCAAGGATTGTGGGTATGTACATCCATCTAGTTCTAAAATAATGGATGACAAACGATCACCTACAGTAACAACCTTGAATCCTTAATCCTGATTTGTCAACATCCTGCAATATAAATTATAACAAACGCATACAAACAGTGCATACTGACGGTCTATAATCGTGTGCACATAGAGGGCAACTGCAATATGACAAAGGTCTGACATAGTAAATGCATTCAAACGGTGCATATTGACCACTCTCGATCTGTGGACGTAATTACCCAGCAAACATGATGGCACTGGGCCAGTGCTGGCTTGTTCTGGGCTAGTGCAGCAAACCATTACAACAAGACAGTAAAGAGCCTGTTCTGGCCCAGTGCTGGGCTGATTACGGCAAACTATTATGGCAAGAATATACAGAGCCTGTACTGGCCCACTGCTGGGCTGATTGCGGCAAACCACAACCGCAAGACAGCTAAGGTAATAGGTGTTCTGTACTTTTAACTGTCAAAAGTACAACATGTTAAAATATGCACTATAATTGTAAACAACCATAACTAAATAAGCATACGATTGGAGCATTAGTATATATAGGATCCCTGCAACAGTTTAGGAGAGTGGTAAACTGGTCTATGCATGCACACGTGGTTCTCTGGCCCCAATTCCAGGCCAATAGTGGCTCTGTACTGGCCTCTGTGCAAGCCAAAAATGGGCCAGTTCAATTTGCCAGAATTGGCCCAGTGCCGCATTTCTGGCAAATCAGGACTGGGCCAGTTCTGGCCCATTTCTGTAATGTTTGCTGGGTAGTTCAACTTTTGAAATCCCATTACATAATGTTATATATTAAGCTGACATCCATACATTAAATTTGACCATAGTTTTTGCTAAGTCTTCCTGATTCAATCCCTAGTGACGTGCGGTTGTCGGAATGATGGAGTAAAATGACAACTGAAAGTTGTGTCCAATTTGAGTGCCACTTGCAAATGTGTACGCGTATGTGTCTATGCACACTAAAAAATAAAGGTGCAAATGTCCACCTTTTGGGGTGCTAACAAATGCAACACCACGAGCACCCTTTAGGGTGCATATTTGCACCCAAAAAATGGGGTGCAAGTTTGCACCCCATGTAAAGGTTCAAATACTCACCTTTGAGGTTCAACTATGCACCTTTCAAGGGTTCAAATTTGGACCCTTGTTGTTCATAAGGTGCAAATATGCTCCTTTAATTCACTGGCTGGGGTTCAAACGGGCACCTCCGGGGGTTCAAACGGGCACCTCCGGGGGTTCAAATGAACACCCTCATTTTACATAAGGTGCAATATTGATCCTCCAATTAATCTGGAAAATGCTCCGTTTGGTTAAATTGTGCATCGTATGGGTACATAGTAGTATCTTGGATTCAAAATTAAACCAATAGGATAGGTGTAAAATACACAAAACAAAATATACATTTCATTGCAGTTACAATTACTCTATCCAAAAACGTGTCGCAAAGACATTTAATGCACTGAAAGGTATTCAAAATATCAATTTATCACACTATTTTAAAAACCTGTATCATGACGTTTTTGTAGCAACATTCTTTAAAATAGCAAAAAATAAAATGACATTCGGCAGGGGTCATTATCGGTATAAATAAATTCTGACGGGCCTGACCCCCCCCCTGGTACTAATGACATTTTAGTATCATAATGAGGCATGGTTCATCATATTCACAAGCTTGTAAAGCGTACGCTAGGTGGGGATTAGCACCAAATGTACCCTTTTAAAAACTGAGAAAAATGTTATATTTCTCGTCATGCGGTGTACATGTGAATCTAAGGCCTATCCTTGAAATAATCCGTAGCCAATCAGGAGCACTCTAAGAGTGTGTGGATGGGGGGGGGGGGGGTTCAAAAGAGTCTCTTTACGCTTGTGAAAATGTTGAACCATCCCTAAAAGTAAACTGCACTTTGAATGAATATTTAAAGGTATACAGAAATAGGAAATGTCAAAGATGTAAAAATCTTAAATTAATACTTAATACATAATCAATAAAGAAACAAATATTTTTTGTATCCGAGTGATTAATTTTGCCCCAGACGTTGAAAAAGTCTACGCACACCCTGCCCATAAAAATTCTCCCTTTTAGCGAACCCGATCACAGTGCCTACAGGTGACGTCAATTCCAGAACAAATCAGCAGTGACTGCCGACACAGCGCATATGCTATACACACTAAAGATTCCGAACAAGACATTAACAATGAAGAGCAGAAAACATGGCCAAACGAAAGAATTTGCATTGAAAGCTAAAGGGGGCTTAAACGTACATTATGTTAGTGTGTATAGCATATGCACTGTGCCGGCAGTCACTGCTGATTTGTTCTGGACATGACGTCACCTGCGTGCACTGTGATCGGGTTCGCTAAAAGGGAGGGGTAATTTTATGGGCGGGGTGTGCGTGAATTTTTCAACGTCTGGGGCAAAATTAATCACTTGAATACAAATATATATTTCTTTATTGATTATGTATTAAATAATTTAAGAATATTTAAAATCTTTTCCATTTCTATTTATGTATACCTTTAACAATACATGTACCCGTATACATTAGCAGGATTAACAGTTATGTGTTAACTGAATGGCAAGAATGTTAACAGCTGTCTTTGAAGACTATGTACAATATTGTTATAAAAGTCACCTAGAGTTGCCCAAAAATATTATAATAAGACTGATAATAATCCGAGTACTAAACAGATGGAAAAGGGGCAAAATAGACTTTGCAATTCATAATTAATAAGAGTGTTCTTTATGAAAAGTCTACTATATTTAGGCAATTGGATGTGCATGCAGTGGCTAATAAATTTATAGTTGTATTGTAAACATGTTTGAGGTAATGTCTAAAAATACAAACGTAGTATCTGTTAACTTTTAAACCCCCCCCCCCCCCCAAAAAAAGTCAGTTGAAACAACATGCATTCTCAAATTACAATATGATAGCATTACATGTACCTGATGTTTATGGGTCATTCCTGTTTGCAGGGGTCCAATAGTGACATATGACCAAAATTTCAAAATTGATTAACCTTAACATTTTGTTCAAATATAGAATGTTTTTTTTAATTCAAATGAATTGCTCAGTTAATTATCCAGAAAAGTGTGTGGTGCCAACAACTGCAATTTATCGCGCATAACTGGGACACCAAAAGCACCTTTTTACCTCAACAATGCGAACATTTTAAATCTTAAAAAGCTTGATTTTAAGCATATTTTGCACTAAAATGAGACTTTTAAACTTGAAACTCATTAGATGTTCCTTTTCCATAATAAATGGGTTCAGATCACTGAACTGTTCATAACGTTTTGCTTCATGTTTTTACTGTATACATGAGTGAATTTTACAATTCTGACTGTCGCGCACAACTGGGACACAAACAAGTCCTTCAAATAAGTCCTTCAAATCAAGGATGCTATATAAGGTAATTATACATGGTGTTAAAACTACTTAGATACTTTTAATCCCTAATAAAGGTTTTTAGATGAAAACTAGAGGCTTTAGGAATTTTGTTGATTGTAATAAATGTTCGTTTCTATCAGTTACTTAACATAAGTCTGAAAACTGACTAGGTTGCCAAACTAGTCCTTTGAACAAATCATAAATTATTAATTTGATTAACAAAACGCTGCACTTTGACCGGTGGTGTTATATCTCTTCCCAATGCCGCAATATACTGTTGGTTAGTACAAAGTGTTCCTCACTGGCTTGGGGTACTCAACCTCATACAAATAGTATGACGCAAACATAACCGCCAAGCCCATGACTACATTAGATGGCGAACAGACACAGACCCCATCAAGCAATACTTGCATGTCTGCCGTCTTGAAAACATCTCCTTTCAGGACCAAGCAGGAGTAGATGCAATTGGGTCCTGTAACAAACACCAAATTACACACAATTATCACATGGCCAACAATACATTTTTTACTGGTTTTCTAAACGATTTCATGCCAACACAAATAATTCAGAAGATGGTTTTGTATTTGTTGAGTTATATATTTTTTTAGCCAACTAGCCATGTTGAACAGACTTCAGTTAATTTTTTTGTTCATATGACAATCTCTCAGAGCCATATTACCACCGATAGTCATTAAAGTCATGAGGTCTCACCGTTGATTCATTAATACCAACAGATCCCAGTTAACAGTCCAAACAATTCACAAATGGTATCGAATTGACAGAGAATGACTGTTTATGTGTGATCAGACTGAGATATGGTGGGATTCACGAGGTGTGATTAAAAATGGGTTTATTTTCATATTAACCATGTGCAGAGTGGTTAAATTATGGAAACTGATGTAAATACTTCCCCTAAGTATTTAAATTGTTGATTTCCCATGATGTTGAACCAAGCTGTATACTCAGTGATTTCAAGACACTGTGAGAATGTTTTTTTGGCAGGCTTGCTTGGATGGAGTTCGAACCCATGAACTCTTGTCTGCATGCATGGTTACTAAAATATTAAACAGTTTTTTTTTTACATGTAGTTACCGTATCAGTGCAGTAAATGTAGTCTGGTTTTTCCCCCATCAAAATTGGAATGAGCAAGCAGCATGCTGTGATGGTCAGTTCTGAAATATATCAAACAAGAACGAACAATATAACAATAGAGGTCACACAAATATCCAAACTCTCTGGAGTAATTATTGGGAACTGCAATTTACCTTTTATTTCCTTTTCCTCTGTGCTGTCAGCAACCAATGCTCTGTATGTTTCCAGCAGACCATGACATGGCTTCATCTGCTGCTGCTAACTGCAATATTGCATCGCTGAATGTATGCATTGTGCACCTCAAACGCAAGTAGATGTTTTTGCACCAAACGACACCTCCACTTCTTTCAGGATCTGAATTTGGGAAAAAATAAACTATGAGTGAAGAATTGATAAATCGCATAATATATGAGAATATGTTTTAGCCTTAATTGAATCTTTCTGGACGGTAACATTCAATTTGATTGAACAATATTACTTTATATTTTCTAGGAATTATTATACAGATATATGACTGCAATGCAGGTGATTGGCACTCTTCAGTACTTTTCACAGTAAATAGTAATTTGACAGCTAGAGCAGTGCAAGCGGCACACCATTTGGAATATTCCTATATATACGACGTTATTCCAAAAATGTCCACATCCATACAATTGTGAAATAAATCCTGCTAATTACCCGAGTTTCCTGCCTCAGAACAGGAAAGTGTTCTAGGACGTCCCTCACTGGGTGTTCCGCAATGAATGTCGTGCGATAGGCCCGGGTTCTCCCTAGTTTGTCGGCTATGACGTCCTGGTCAGGGTTCCTCCTCTTTGCCAGTTCCTTCAAATCATCCACATGCTTCTTGATGCTATTTGCATCTTCTCCCATCACAGTATCCTAAGGTACAAAATAAAAATAGAATAAATTTAAATATAGCCCACTTAACATTAACCCTCCTATTTGACGATACAAACCCTTTTTTTTCATATACCAAAACACCCATAGCGTATACACACACACCACAAATCCATACTTTGCAATTCTACAACAAACCTTGTGGCAAACCATGCAGATGGTTTGTGTAGTAACTATGTTTCACTGTGATGTACAATGTACATCTATGCCGAATGGTTTTGTGTGGGTAAATAAACTTTCTTGTTTGGAAATCATAATACCTTGATCACATAACGCTTGACGTGTTTCACTGCCTGTTCAGCATTGTGTGCAGAAGGTGCTGCTTCCTTGGGGTGTCCAAACGTTCGTTTTCTTTTCAGGACATCTTCGTTAGTAGTCAGAGGCGCCCTTTCGTGTTTAAACTTATTTTTCAGCGATTCCTTCCATGTGTCCTGTGAATAAGGCAAGAAAATGCAATAGTGAATGTTGGTGAAGCAATACACTCAGAAAGGGGGGGGGGGGACACCTTTTAATAAATGCGCATGTATCAGTTTAGGTGTACCCTTTTCGATGACACTCCTTATGAATTTCACTTTATAAGCACCATTAATAAATACCTCTGATTGGTCGAGACCCGATCACGTGGGGGTGTATTAATGTGTGATATGAAGACCGGCTTTGAAAACTAGCGAATAAATGGCCCCTGAACCAGCATACATCGTGTAGGCCTACAACTAGTGTTTGCGCATTTCGCTGTAACCCAAGTTGGTGCGACTTGGTTTAATTTGAGAGTTGGCACTGCGTGGACACGCGCTGAAATTTATCAATTTCGAGGTAACAGGTGTGCGCATATAAACCCATATTTCCATATATGGTGTTTACATTCAGAGCTCATAGTTGACAGTCTGGTTCTAAACCATGTGTTATTGGTGCATATAAAAGAGATAAGGTACCACACAAACTAGACTAGGTAAACTGTGGCCCTTGAACACGAGTACAAAATATATCGACAACTTTGACGGTTTTAACCGTTTCACCTTGGTTGGTGGCTGGCCGCTGTTAATGGACCTCGCCTTCAGCTCGGCCCATGGTCCACACACTTAATCCCCAATTCAAACATTGTTTTTGATAAATGACCACTATATTATTATCAATAGATGATCCAGTATGGTACATGATGCTTAAAATAACATGGCTTTGGTGACTGCAAATGTTTAAATTGGCCTATTGGATCAACATTTTTTAAGCATATGCATATTTCATAAAGACACCCTAAAAAGTGTACGTGAGTAAACATGTTTAGTCCAAAGTGTACGCTTTGAAACACTTGTATATAAAACTCACATATCCTGCTGAATTTCCAGCTTTGTCTTTTAGCATCGGATACTTGGTCACAAGTGCTCTGGCTGCATCATTATACTGAGCTGATGACGGGTATCTATAAACAAAAAGTGTGAACTGGTGATGCCTGATTAAATAAATGTTGGCAACTCTTTCCTTTCTTCCTTGAATTCATTTGTTCCCCTTTGACTGTAAATTTTGCGCATGCCATTAACAGGGTGTTGAAAGGGTTAAAGTATTCATAAATAGTTGTTGACAATCATACTTGTCATAACTGCATATTCAGAAAATGTATTGATCAAGCTGGGGACATTAAATGTTATGCACAGTATATTTACTGGAAAAGAAGGCACTTATTTCACAACGGTTTCTGAGCTCTGCATACATGTACTTTATTTGTTTTTCTAATTGTACTGATAAATTCTCTCCATTCTGAATGTATTTACGCACGCTGTATGTTCATGTATGATACACTCCTCCCTCCCCATGGGCAGGGGAAAATTTCAAAAATGTTGATTTGATAGGGATGACCCACAACCAACTTCAATACAACTGTACATGTATTGCATGGAAAGTATGAAGTATACATAATTTCTGATTTACTCACAGTGTATATTTAATCATTTCTTCAAACGAAGCTTGTACGATTTTCTTTGAATATCGTCGGAAAACCTAGTTGTCCTCTTTCTTCAGTAGAGCTTCAACATCATGTGGCAAAGCTGGCACACGATAAGATGAAGGCCACTTGGAAGCTTAGTATGAACTGTCTCAGATTCAGCGGAATAATCTCTGAAAATCAATGGATTTAATTGCAATATGAAAACCAAGTCACTTTAATCATCATAGCAACATCACTTGCAGTTAAGTGCGAGTCCAGCAAGTCGTTATTGAACAAATGCCATACCAGTTCACAACTAGATGTGAGTGCCTTAACCCTAACCCCTGAGCATTGTTTTTTAAACAAAAAGATGTTCGTGTATCAATTTCCACTGCCACCATCGCAAATTCTTGTCAACAACAGCAGCTTCTTTAACATATGAATGCATCAGGAAGGTATAGTCGAATAAATAATGATTTTAACAGTGCATGTTTGTATGGTTGCCGATTAGCGTAACAATGGGATCTATACAAAGGAAAAGTACGCACATGCTTGGTGGCAGCGTGTACAAACGGCATGTTTGAATGGGCAGTTTTCATACTGCTAGTGGCACGGTATAAATCTAGCTGCGCCGTCACTAAGTGATCAACTTTACCATGTAGACATTTCTTACCCATCCTCAGATGAAACAGATTGACACCCTTCCATGAGTTTGCTCTGTACTTTTGTGCTGTCCTGTGGTTTCTCAGCTTCCATCACTACTCTGAGCTTAGACATTGTTGGTGGGAGGTCTTTGTCATCTATATCTAGCCAGTCATCCCAGTCACCATTATACACTTGAATTGTTTTGATTGAATTCCCATCAACATCAAATAGTTCTGTGATTTTTATTCGTCAAAGTATTCAATGTAGAATTTTTCCACTCAATCGTTACAGGTTTTGAATATACCACAGGTTATATGGTACCGATGCATCATGCTGTCGTGTACAGATTGATAATATCTGTATCTGGGGGATGTTGAGTATATAACTGTCTGAAAATGAGACAAAGATGTAATGCAGAGTGTAAGGATTGATGCTAGTGCAGCACTGAAGAATGATGACCAAACACTCGGTGAAAAACTGCATACTGTAATTTTAAATTTGCTAGACAAAATTCACATATTGCTATGCAAATTTTTTTTCATTGCAGTTTTGCTCTGCAAAATTTTCAAACAAAGTCGTTCCTTGACACAACAACACTGACAAGTCAAACTTTACATTGCCTGTATTTAACAGACACCATGGATTTACCTGCAACCTCATACAGGTCCAAACACTGAAAACCTATTCCATTGTTAGCTCGGAAAACATGCCACTGACAAGTTGCTGCCACCTCATATGCATGGTAGTGATGATTGAAAGAAGTTGTTCTGTAGGACTTTGTACAAATAAACCATTCAGTATTGTGTCTTAAGACATATTTCACTTTACCAAATACAGGAATTTCCTCCTCGTGCACAATATCAGTGATAACAACATCACCTACTGAATAGCTAACTGCTTCGATGTTAACTGACTTAGTTTTCCAGAATGAAATTATTTCATCTCTCTGTTCACCGTCATGTATACAATCATTCAGCCTACCCTGTAAATTCTGAGGCAACTCTTCCAACATAATCTCCGTACAATCGTACAATGTACCCTCGCAGTAAAGCAACGCTTCAGCACTGAACTGTAACATTGCAAATATTGATGCCGTGATGCCAATGATAAAGCAACATTTCTGAAATTTCGAACAACAGCAGCTATTCTTTTGAAATACTGGTGTTTTGCCTCAAATCTCATACACCAGAAATTACGCAATGGTCCAAATTCTTCCATCATTCTATAATAGTGTGTCAAGTAATGTAACTTGCATGGGAAGCTATCCGGCGACAACTCGGCAAATAAATCATTGTGATCGATTACCAATTTCTGCAAGTATGGCAGCCAAGATTTTCTTACAACTGGAGCTAAACAAATGTCAACTATTTCTCTGCAGATCAAGTATAGTTCCCATACTTCATTGCCCTCTGGCACAAAAGTTCCGAATATGAAGGAAAGCATACGGAACAAGCACTGCTTCTGTGACGCCGAAGCAGGAATATTGTCATTGCCAGGTGTCCTGACCGATATAGGAACAGGTTTATTTACAGTATCATTCTTCCCATACCGGAAAGTCTTCATTTCTCTGTTGACTTGTTCATAAGTTAATATTCTCTCACTGACCAAGTGCCTCAAAACAAGTTTCACAACAGCAGGAATAATTCCCTCGAGAATGTCATGCATCGCATCTGGTGGCAAACATTTAGTCACATCAAAGCACTTTAATTGATCAAATGCACATGGACCATTAACACCATATATTGAGGAGTTATTCACATCGGCAAGAACAGCATCAAGGTGATAAGCATGAACTTCACGTGTCCTTTGTACAAAATGAACTTCATCAAAACGAAGACGGATTGCCTCTTTCCTTGCCATGCAGAAACGACAAATGCGCCCCGAGCCAAAACTAGTACAAAATCCACCAACCAAATGACTGAACAAATTATCAGCACATGGCTATTACTCCTCCTAGACGATGATAATGATGTCCATTAACCACTATGGTAATGCCATCTGTCTCCAATCTTTTCAAGTCTGCAATCAAAGGTTCCAATATGTCATTATATCATACTTTTGCACATGTTTGTATTTGACTAAGAGTGCAAGGTGAATATTTTCAAAAGTAGATCTGTACTTGGATTCAACATTTTCAATTACATAATAAAATGCTGCCAACTTCTGCTGACCTTTCTTTGCCCCAAAGGATTCACAACCTCAAACTCATCAACATACAACATTATCCTCATGGCATCAGGATGAAATTGAAAGAACTCATTATTGGCAAAGTTAATACCACATGAGTAACCCACTAACAGATCTGGATCCATTCTTCCTGGTGGTGCTTGATTTATGCTGGTCCAGACATCATTTTGACCAAGGTATTTTTTCAACACTTCAAGCATGGGAACATACTGATAAGTATGTTTAACTTTATTTTCCGTTCACCATTTCTTCACCAAGGACATATTCCTGTGGCTCAGTTAGATCCAAATCAGAGACGCAGTATTTATTTAGGTATTCAGATTCTAAGGAGCTAAATGCCAAATCTATACCACCTACATGTAAGCCCTGTGCTTCATCAACTCCATCATGTAGCTGTCCTTGAACATTGTTAATTGGTGGACAGAAGGACATCATAAGACTCTTCACATTATCAAAAATATCATGGACGACGTTTTTGGGGAGGATATGACTTTCTCTTGTTTTCAGCATGAACATTGCCAAATGACGTTTCAACATTTCTGCAGTAGGCCGAGGGCCCTCAATTTCAGCTGGCACATCAACCTCATTATCTGACTCAGCATCAACTACTTCTTCCTGAACACCACCTTCATTCTCATCTTCTAGTAAAGCATTTTGTGGTCACCTTCAACAACCAATCCTAGTGCATTTCTGTGTTTGCGATATATATGATTGCGATAGGAAGAAAACTTGACAAAACCACGACTACAATTTCTAATGTTACATGTCACACTGAAATCCGGATCGTGTTGATGAATTAAACTCATGTGGTTAAGCAACCTCTTAAGATTTTGCATGGTACGACCACAAGCTGGGCATTTGAATGTTCCAACATTTTGCAACCGTCTCCCACGCCGAACTACTTCATTCATCATGTTCATTAGACTACAGACCTAGTCCTAGCCTATTCAACTTGACCTACCGACAGGCTTGATTTGATTTTGGAAGTCAGAAGAAAATCAATTATTACGTTGGTGTAGCATATAATGCATGGTTGATGTAAGCATAGCTCCAATTATTGTTTGACAATAGGTATAGGTCTATAGTATTTGGGCGTACATGTAGGCCTATGCCTACTTGAATTAAAAAATAACACTAGGGCCTAATTTAAAAAAAAATTAAATTAACACCGTTAGGCCTAACGACGTGTTAGGCCTAGCTAGGCCTAAATGCAATTGCCAATCCACATGTGATCAAAACAGTCGGCCGTCAGTCGTCATGGTCGTTACACTGACTTTAATAAGTTACAATAAAACTTTGAAGGTGAAACAAACAAAAATCAAATGCATATGATAGTCAAAATACGAAATGTTGGTGAAAACGTGTGACAATCATGATAATTCAGAATCAAACGTCATGCATCATCATGTGTAAGTGTAACGTTAAACTAGTAAAGGTCCACATGTGGTCCGAGTCGGCATGGTCAGCCAGGGGAGAGCTAACGTTAGTGAGATCTGATTTGGCTAAAAGGCATGCCACATTCTTATACGACTGTCTAAACTTGTTACAGACGACAACGGGACCAACAATGCTTCCACTCAGTAGTTTGAATAAGAGAGACACGCAAAGAAACCACCAAAATTACAAGTTTCAGCGCCTTTACCATGGAATGACGACTGTCTACTGCCACGGCTTTGGGAAAAATGGCGGCTTGAATGGAATTTTTGTTGAATAAACCCGCCGCGCGCACGCGCAATGTGAACATGAGGCGAAAACAAATTATTGTTTGTCGTCACAAGAAAAAAAATAGGGTCGGTTGTCGGACTTTTTTTGTAATGAATTACATGTACATACATTTTTAGGCACAAATGAATACAATATGAAAATATAGGCCTAGCTTCTGGATGAAGAAAATCACTAGTCGGTCGGCAGATTACATTTTATTTTTTTGATTTTGAAAAAAAACCACCTATTTTTAGGGTCAGTCGGGTTATGGGCAAACAAGCATTAATTTTTTTTGTGCCTTAGCGTGCGCCCCCACCCGGCCTAGCCATGCCATGCCATGCGGCGGCTATCATGCGTGCGCGCGTCCAATCGATGATGACCTTGCATTGAATCACACTGAACCAAACACGGATCAGCTACTACAAGCACGTGTAATGACGTAATAATGCAAATTCATAAGCAAAGAAAAAGCAACATTTCGCAATCGTCGACCAGTCATTGCTTATGAGCTTAGAATTAGGTGTGTGGTTTTCGGCCGATATTTCCTGTTTATTACAAGATATGGACTCATTTGGAGAATCGGAAGAGATTTACTGGGGAAATCATTAAGGAAAAATAAGGTTCAATACAAAATAAATGATCCACAAAACACGACGAAATTTCTAAGTTCAACGTTTGTCCTAAATTAATACGATCCTAAATTAAAACTGCGAGCGGCCGTGTTCGGGACTCAGAAACTCGCAGTGTTTAGCTAGCTCCGTGATGTAAAACACAGTTGCATCTGGGCCGTGTTAACGTGGCGGCCACGGTCAGCAAACCACGCATGAGCAAAGTGGCGACTAGGATTGAGATGTACATGTACATGTACAATTACATGTACAATTACATGTACAATTACATGTACAATTACATGTACAATTACATGGACATGGACATGGACATGGACATGGACATGTATATCTCGAACCTGTATACTTGTGCATGGACATGCACATGTAGCCCACAGTATATTGTGGGCTACAACAGTAATCAAGATACTGCATGTTGTGGGCTACATGTGCACGTGTAGTCGGACACTCGATGAAAGTGACATTGTTTGTGCATAAACCATTGGTACGGGTGGTCACAGGTCGTGTACACTGACTACGTGTGCTTCTGTTGTACGACGACCGATAAGCATCTATCCCTTATTGAGGTTTGTGCACAAACCATCCCAAACAGTCCAATACGACATGTACGAGTGTCCAACTAAATTACATTATGTGTGAATAATGCAGTATTTTGCTGCGTTGTTATCTCATACAGTCATGATATACGTCATTCCTTAAAATTAACCTCCAATTGTGGGCTTTATTTAACAGTAGTCCTAAGCCTAGGGCCTACTTTACATAATTGTTTAATGTCTTCTTTCATTTTTCTGTTGTTTATGTTAGTAAAAAAATGAATTTTGCCACATTAATATAATGAAAACGGAACTTGAAACTTTACAAAACTACGGTTACAAAATAAGCCAAAACTCCCTGCTCATCAGTATGTATACACTAATGTGACACGATCCCATCGAGATTTGGATCCGTATCAATGGTCAATGGTCATGACGACCATGATATATGAAACTATCAGATGAGGAATATAGTTTAAGATATTTCATTTCTATATGCTCACGTGCGTCCTTGGTCCAATAAAATAAACAGATTAAAAACATGTTAGCTATGTCTCATTTAATGATTAGCGATTAGCTATTCAAATAATCTATGTAACGCTATCTATACAACATAAAAATATATGTAACGCAAATATGCACAGAAACTATTTCCAAAAGGTGCAGTTTTGCACCTTCAACTTCACTCCATTTTCGTATATCTTCAAAGAGGTGCAAAGTTGCACCTTTTTCATACAAAAATGAACTTTGCACCTTTTTTTAGAGAAAGGTGCGACTTTGTACCTTTTTTAGTGGGTCTGCACCTTCTTTGCACCTTTAGTTTTTAGTGTGTGGGAGATACCAAGTGTATAAGGTTTTAAACAATCAAACATCCATAATAACAAATTTTCCTATTAATGACGTCATAATTATGTCACATTATTAAGGTCATATTCTACCACAGCCATTAAAAAAGAAGTTCAAATCTACCATCTTACTTTCTCAAGATTCCTTTCCTTATACTTGCCTTACAAAATTTGTGTTTAAAGATGGCCCGTTAGGCTCATGTTACATGACACATGATAAAATCATCATGATGTCACTTATTGGTTTCCAATTTAGCTATGGTCTATGTCCATGCTATTTTAGTTTGACAACAAAAGTGTTGCCAACAAAATTTATGTACAAAGTCTGTGGGATTTAGGATACATAGAAGTAAGTAAAATAAGAAGAAATAAGTAAACAAAAACAACAAAGGCTTTTCTGGCAACTACGCTGAAAGAAAACAATTCGAATTAAAAACCACAACATGGATGCAAATTGTAATGTTCTTCTTTTACAGAAATAATCATTGATGCCAAGTCAATCAAGACATTCAGTGCAAATGCTGAATCTGAATTGAAAGGAGTATAGCAGTGAATTTTATTTTAAACCTCCAATGGTGACGTTTTGCTATCTTCATGTTCACAGCTTTTAGGATTTCTTAACCACTTGGTGCATGTCTTCATATGCATGGTTAGCTATTATTGAAAATAAAAAGTAGCAGTAAATAAATATTTTTAAACAGGGTAATTCAAAATTTGTTTTATTGACAACTAAATTGATTAAAATCAGGACTTTTTAAAAATTAAGGTACCTAATGTTTTAGTTTATTTTATTTCTCTTTCTTTTCAGCAAATAAGATGACATGGGCACACATAATGAGATTGCGTAATCTCATTATAATGAAGATAATGCTAAACCAAGCCCCACGTACAGGTGTTATAACGAATACCACATTAGGAGAGTTCCTTAACAGCAGGAAAACGGTTCACCCAGAAACATTTGAGGATGTGCATACTTCCCAGGTAATATAAAGACTTGGGTGAGAAGAAATTTTGCAGTTCCACATTCTGCTTAAAATATAAGCACTAAGTGCTCTCTGAATTCTGCATAAAATGATTCACAGGCAACTCAATCCACACCCTCCTGCATGTCTTAACCACTAGATCATCAAGCTTATCCTGTGACCAGAGACAAGTTGGATTCATCAAAGGGCTTAAGCTTTTAGAAAAATATCTCAATTTCATTATACTTTTAAATTGTTTTATTTAGTGTAGTAACAGTGCATAGTTCCCTAAACCAATCTAAACTAATGATAACAGTTACTGAACATGATTGTTTTTTTTTCTCTTCATACCAGTGACAATCACTAAAACAGTTTTACTTCGCTTTATAACTTGACATAGGTCATGAGGCACAAAACATCGCAGAAAGGGCCAGCGACTGTTGTTCTATCAAATACTTCGGCACAACAGCTACTTTTTTTACATTAAGCATGCAAGACCATTATCTTCTGGATGCAAAGGTGTGGTTCCAAGCTATTTTTTCTCAAAACAAAAAACCTCATACATAATTGTTAACATTTAGATTGTTTTGCACTGATCACTAAATGTACAATATTTATTGGTTCCTTCACATAAGGAGTTGACATAAACCACCCTGATTCCCCACTTTTCCTGAGCACCAATGGGAAACCGCTATACAAACTTGCTCAAGTGGTGCAGCGCACATGGACCTCCATGGGTCTTGATGGAAAATTTTCATCAACAACAGTAAGAAAAACTGCAGCAACCAAGGTATGATAGTGCATAACAGTATTTAGGTCGTAATGACCCATGACACTGGTCTGCACTATAATTTACAGTGAGATATACATTAGGCTTGGGCGATATCGATTTTTTTTCATCCACGATATATCGCATAATCGTCAAACATATATCGCAATATTCGATAATATTGCGATTATTTATATTTTTAAATATTGTCATTGTCATTGAAGCATTTGTCTATTATTGATCATTTTCGGTATAGGGTTGGTTTTCGAGCAATTTACATGTAAAACAGTGACTTGTTAAGCATACACTGTATTCTCTTTATGTTCATCTTCCTTAGGCTGTATGGTCTCTGACAAGAAGTGAAGCTGACAGTGTTGCACAGCTTATGTCACACAGCACATCAACACAACAGCAGTATTATGTGGCTGCACAAGAGGAAAGGGAGAAAATTAAAGCATGTTCAATGCTCTCAACAGTTCTCTGTCAAGTGTGAAAACAATCTACCTGTTCTACTATTAAATGTGATTGATATTGTAGTTTTGCACCATTTTGCACCCTCCAAACTGTTTCCTTGTTATGACCACACCACCCCCATATCATTCTGATTCAGTGATGTGTATTGAAGTGGATTAGAAATTAATCTGCCCATTTGATTTATTCTTTTTGTATTTAGGAAGATGATGTGGTGGTCAACACTCAGGTTAGATCAGATTCACAAGGACAACTCGTAAGTTTACCTCTATGTTTATAATTTTAAATATTTTCTTGTAGGTATAGTCGATCTGTATCTCAAGGAAATGATAAAGGGACAGTTCACCTTTGGTGAAGCATTAACTCTTCTAAAAATACATAACATAACTGTTTTTAATCTTAGTAAGTGGAATTCAACATTCAGATAAAACAAAGTAACAATATCAATTGCCATTGCGTGTATGGTGTGCATGACAGAAAAAATAACAAATTCGACGAAAATGGTGTTTATGATTATCAACAATCCAAGCTTTGGTTTAGATTTTGTTACAAATGTATAAGTACATACATAGTAAAAACAACAGCACCGTGTATCTCATGTATCTCAAGGAGCGACAGATCCCTTTCGGTATGTCCAATAACACCATTTATATACACAGGCTAAAATATAACAGTTATCTGTTGGTCATAATTTTTGATATTTCATTGGATTCTAATGAAGCCGAAAACATCCAAGATCAATCATCTTCACAAGTAGAACCTGTAAGTTATTTTTGATATTTTATTTTTGACATCATGACATCATGAACAAATCCCTTCAATTTTCAAATAATGTCTATACACATGCAAAGTTTGAACCCGATCGGACATGTAATTCTTTAGATATTGCACTTGGAAATAATGAACTTTAAAGGAATGTCACGTGACCACTGATGACGTCATAATGACAAAAAGTTTCGGGACACAAGTTCAGATGATCAGTAATGAATGTGTCAAGTTTAAAGTTGATCGGATTAATAGAAATTCCCAAAGTGGCGCTCAGAATGAAACACATATTATTGAAAACAAGAGCTGTTCTCAGTACAATTTAAGGGTACAATGGGGGTATATTATTGTTGTTAGAGTGTTTTACATTACACTTTTCCTGCCAATATAAAGTAATCATATTGATTGATATAGCAATATTTACAATTTTAAACAGGCATTGAAATTTGTCTTCTACAGTGATGCAAATTGTTTTTTGTTTATTAGGAGGAGAATCGTCTACCTGGAAATTCCTCACTGTCTGTAAGTTTTGTTTATATTTTGTTGGTATAATATAATTAAATATTTTTGGCCATGATGACCTACAGGAGTTCATTTTAGATGACAGTTTCAAATCTTTTCATGATTATGGGACTAGTTATTGTTTATTTTATGTTATTTAATAAATTGGCAAAAGTCTTCACTAGTTCAAAACTCCCTGTAGCAATATGTGGTGGTTAGAAAGAATTTGGGAACATTTTCTAACATGCAAAGTAAAGCCTTTCATATGATCAACAAAATTTAAATAATATTTACAAAACTGTCTAGTATAATTATTCCTATTGCCATTATCTTCAAAACAAGTTTGCCGACATCCGACGGGTTTTCCCAGATCGCATCACATATTTCCTCATACAAAAAGCATGTTAGCTAAGGGAGGCCTCACAAATCGGGCAAACTTCCCCTAGGAATGAACATAATAGTCCACCATCGCTTTAGTTGGTGTTCCTCTAATGAATTAATTAATTGCTTCTGAATTTTGAAACTGGCAAAATCTTTCAATGACAAACATTAAATTAATTTTACAGCTGTTGAGGTTTTATGGCAGATCTAAAAGGCCAGGTAAAAAGTTTACAGCGAAGCAGGAAGATGTCATGCTGCAAACCTATGAACAAGTGAAAAAATGGAACCAGGAGCATCAATAATGAGAGTGGTAAGTTTGGTTAACCTCATTAACAGTGTTTTTGTTTTTTGATTTATTAGTAATCAATAAATAATTGGTATATCCAGGTCCCAATTTCAGAAAGATAGATTTACAGCAGAAGGTTATACTTTACAAATGTATTTGCTGAGCAGAAAATTTAGGCAAAGCAATGTACAAAAAATGTACTTCCATTGAGCAATTTTTTTTATTGTCATTAAGTTTTGTTGCTTCGCATGGTGGGAAAGGGAAGTTACCAATGAAAAAAGAACATCTGAGACAGTTAAGATGGTCTGATTAGTTAAAACATCATCATGTGTCCATGTCTTAATTGACAGTAAAGGGTGGCAATAATGATCGACCAGTTGGGATTTCATGTTTGAAATAGCATAAAAGTGCTTTTCCATGCAGAAATTTGACAGTCACTGCAGTGTTTAGTTTGTTTGATGCTAATGTTTATGCAGTTTCAAGCCAGTTTACATTGTAAGGCACGCAACTTCTTACAATGTTTTGGAAGAAATTTACGTATGGAGGACAATTTTAATGAGTGTACAGACAACATTTATAGGAATAATGAACTTGTTTTCGATAAAGAAATTCATATGAATAGGAAAAAGTGTGATGAACAAATCTACACCATGTGGTAAATGACTGGATAGGAATTGTATCACTGTTACAATGACCTTGCTGTCAGCTTGGTCATTTTTACTTGCTTTCATGAACTCCTAGCAGTTAATTACCAGTTGGTAATTAGACTGGCTCATTCCATTTTTATCCCTTGAACTATATTAAGCCAAGCCTGTTTTTCACAGTCAAGAGAACTGTGTATTTTGTCATATTAATATCTTTACATCATATTAATATCTTTACATTATCTTTCTAATCATATGTTTTAGGCTAAAGTGGCAGCAGAGCATACAGAGATGAAAAACAAATTTACTCTGAAGCAAATTTGTCACAAAATTCGTCATACGCTCGACAAATTGATCCAAAATGGTAAATACATATTTTATTTCTTTTAAGCTTGTATGCCACATTAATTACAGGTATATTTTTCCAAGATTTAATATTAAGGAGCACATACCACAGTAGCTAGGAGCCCATAAAGGGTTCCTCTTTTTTTTAGGGGGGGGGGACTTAAATCAATCTTCATAAAGATGAACAATGTTTAGTTGAAAAAGGGTTGCTTAAGTGTATACATTCACAAGCATCCTGATTGGAAAGGCATGGCTTCAGACTCTTTGTCTGGTGCACAAGAACGCTCAGTCGCAACAATAAACATATTTATTATCCCCATACTTGTAAATTTGGTCATGATGAGGGGATAGAGATGAAAAACTGCTCTCAGTAAAAAAAATATATATTTATTTATGCATCGCACATGGACATTTTGTGCATTTCGGATTTCGTCAGACTCTTGGATACATATTATTTGTATATTATTTTTATATTTGTAATTGTTTTTATTCGCAGATTATGTAGCAAGATCTGTTGCAAGCACAAACAGGTAAATACAATGTTAATATCAGGAGATCACAGCTGTAAGGTTCTGTCACCAAATGGCTATGCATCTGCTGAATAACCTTTTGAAATTAAAAAAAAATCCATGCCAATTCTTTGTTAGTCTCCATAAAAATAATGATTAATAATCAGTTTAAGGTTATTATTTCTTCAGAGCTATCACAGACCTGCAAGATGAAGAGTTGGAACAAATGGTCGAAGACAACACCTGGGCAAAAGATATTTTGACAGGGAAGGTAAGGAAAACTAAGAGCCAATAAAGTTAAGACTGACATGTTCGTATCTGTTGGAAGCAGTTTGTGTCTTAAAATTCTTTTTAATAGCCCTATACACCTAACAGTACAAGAACAGTAAAGTTCACTGTATTTTCTCTGTTATTTACCTTCAATCATGTGCTAACATAATTCCTTTTTTTTTTTCATTGGTTGTTTTGTTTGTTATTTTCCCTACTTTTGCAGAGGACATGTGAAAGGCACACACAATATAAAAAGGGGGGCATTACAAGAAGTAAGTACATGTATGTTTCAGTTGCCAGTACTAATAATTCAGATCGTTATCTGTATTAGGGTGTCAGGAAATATTTAATTGTTGAGTCCACAGCAACCTTGGCACTCCAGATGTAACCCTTCATTAACTTTACACTCCAGGCGAAATCACAGGGATTTTTCAGTTGGGGGTGGTCCAGGGAGTATGTTTTTTTCTTTTCCCCCCTTTTTTGGGGCACTACATGTATCAGGATTCATCCATGGGGGGGGGGGGGGGAGAGAAATTTGTGGACCCCCTCCAGCAGTGGTTGTTTTCAGTTTTTAAGTACTCATATGAGCAAAGCTTATTTTTCAACCATCCAGGTAAAAGTGGTGAAAACATCAGTTTAAGTTCTATAATTCCAAGTTAAGTGAAATATGTTACCTATACTCTGTTTAGGTTACAATGCGTTTTTGTTTTGTCAAGTGTTCCAGAATCTATTGGCAAGAATGCAACAGGACAATAAGAGGATTAACAGAGCTAAATAAATGAAGTATGATCATTTTAAATGCATTCATGTTGTGTTGCCCGAAAATAATAATCTTTTACATGATCTAACCGTTAGCCCAAATGGTAATTTTTTTAAATGGGCACGTTCATAAGCTCTGCTATCAGTCACATCATAAAGTGTGGTTGTAGTTTTGTGTGATGGATGGAGACCTAATTAACTATGACGACAAGTTATTTTGAATAATATTATAACATTAAAGAGGGGCTCTAAGGTCAAATTTAGTTTTGTGATTAATAACTAGAGTCCTTATTAAAGTGTGAAAAAATTACAAAATAAATTAGTCTCTAACCTCACGTTAAAGTGATGTAAAATGTCATTTTATTTGATAACCTTCCTGTGTGAAATTTGTTAACATCCAGAGACAACAGTGACGTCACATTTCAAATAAATGGATCATTTTTTGACAAACAACAAATTCCTGTATGGAATGTTACAGACTCATTTACCGTAAGAAAATGGTGACGTCATGTTTCAAATATCGCTCTGAAAGGGTATCAAATAAAATGATATGTTACACCACTTTAAAGTGAAGTTAGAGACTTGTAATTGTTTTCACACTTTAATAAGGACTCTATCTATTGGAAAATGAGTGCATCACAAAACTGAATTTGACCTTAGAGTGCCTCTTTAAATTATAACTGGAAAATTACATATGTTTTTTTGAAGGAGACCTTGCCTTGAGTGTACTGAAAGGGCCCTTCACCGAAGATCAGGAACAGGTCATCTGCCAACAGTTAGTGAAGATGTTTTGTAGCAACAATGATACCACCGTAAGTCTCAATCATATTTTAAAATCATATTTTAAAATAATCCATGTTTTGTGGGAAATGATACACATGGTAATTTGTGAATTATATTAGAAAATCTACCTCCCTTTATAAAAGCCAAGTGACGTGTTGATTTACCACTAAAACTCACACATTAAACAAGCAGTATTTAAATTATAAAGTTAGCTCCAAGTTCACTATAATGCAGTTTCATACAAAACATTTTCATGCTTCCTTTATTCCTTTTTATGCAGTTGCTAGACTACGTCTTGAAAGTTTTACTTCCTGAGATGATGATTAAAATGTGCCAAGAGTTAGTTTGGAAGAAGCCCTGCAACTTTTGCAATCCACATAAACGTTTTGTTTCTGCAGTATTAATAAGGCATTTAAAAAAAATTTGCATGGTGCAAATAAATTCTGAGAGGTTTGCAGTCAAGCCATGTAATATATGTTTAGGGCTGTGGTGGTTCTGTTAGAGTTTCAGGAGGAAAAAGGGGCAAAAACAGAAGACAATCAGTACTCACAAAATGATAGTGCTGCAGGACATAAGATAGTCTTCAGTCATGATTTTTGTGTACTTGGACCATAGCGTTGTTAATGTAATTGGTTTTGAGAAATATTAACTTTTTATTAAATTTCATTGTTCAACATGTTGATGGATAGTGTTGCGACAGTAAAATCATTGTGGGGATCACCATGAATTACAATGAAAACTAGAGCTTAAGTGTTTGTTAGAACAAACACACGGTGTTCGAGTCCACTTCCGGTTCAATCAAATTTTCAACGATGATGTAAATATTATATTGTGCAAGGGTTTGTCATCTTTTATAATAACTATCAATTTGATATTCAAAAGACATATCAATTTTGCGTTAGAATGTGTTGAATTTGAACTTACTGTTTGGACAGGAAGTAAAGGTCAGATTAGGTGGTTTGAAGGTCATATATGACCTCCTCATGATTATGAAAAAATAACAAATTTGTCAACTTATACATCAAATTAAAGCTATGAGATATGACCTTTTAAAATTTGTAAAATCGTTACTTCGTGTGCCACTAATTGGACCATTGGCAAAGCATTTATGATAAGTCATTTCACAAGAATTACAAGCTATTAATGTAAGGAATTCAATTGTGTTTTTGTTTTCTAATATGTCATTTAGTTCTTGAGATATTGGCTGTTGAACTTGAAAAGTTGTGAGATTTAAGCAATAAATTAGAAATTAACAAGTGTGACTTGGAACACTGTTTTTTTTTTAAATATTGACACTAGCCCAACACATACTTTTCAAAAACCATGCTAGATGATAAATCAACATTAAAAATCACTCATATGAAAATAGTTTGCCAGGGTTGTAGGCAGCCAGATCAACCTATTCAGCATTATTATGGGCATAAAGTCACAAAGTTTATTTAGCGTAGAAGGGGACTACATGTATAGTAACTGGATTAAAATTGGCTGGGGGTTGCTTGTATGGATATCAGCTAATTAGCCTTTCATTAGAAAACAAGCTTATAACTACTACATGATAAAGTTGGAAGAAAGCTTGCATCCGTGCTTTCCATCTTCCCCTGCCCCCCACAAAAAGGAAATAATTCCCAATTCAAACAAAATTAAATGTAATTATATCCACTGGATCAAATTTGATAATTGCTTGCCCTTTTCATTTTTTTATGGAAAAACCTTTCAATTCTAGATTTAAATGAAGCCAACATTGGTATTAAGTCTTGTATAAAAATGTATTTAATTGATGGACTGCATGTTTTTATACTGAGAGTGATCTTTATTTATAATATACTTCAGAACTTTCAGGTCAAGTTTATAAAAAAAAATATAATGATAAATTGACAATGATAGTGACACTGTAATCAAGCATCTCCTTATTGTGACATGCTTATAAATTGTCTTTGTTTTCACCTAATCTGCAAATAATTACAAAATAATTTATAAAATTTGAAAACAAATTCTACATTGATTTTTACATTTTCAAGGTTGTACACATGATTGGCAAAATGTCTGTCCATACTACAGATTTACAACATAAAGATCAGATGCCATTTTGTACATAAATTGTTAGACACTGAAATAATCAAAGAGTTGTATGGGTGCTTGTAAATTGCTAATAAAACAATGAAATACATATTTATTTTAACTGTCTGTTGGGTTTCATGACTTGACTTTTGTGGTTCCACATTTCCTCCCCACAATCAATTGAAACCACTTTGTTGACCTGTTTAACCTACTTGTAACCAATCTAGAAATGAGTGTACATGGTCTTACACATGCAACAAGTGAAATGACTTCAGTGTAAATGAACCCAACCATGATCCTTTGTTGACAAGAAAACAGAAACAATCTGCATTTAAAATAAATGTACACTCTGTATGTACGATTTAGTGAGTTCAGAATGGGTGACATTCAGGGGTTGTCATTGGAATCGGTAATTTTGGAATAAAATGCCTTCCCCTCCCCAAGTTCTTAGTGATGGCATGTACTGCCACTGGTGATGAACCAACACATTTGTTTTCTAAAATTCTTTGGTCTATCATTGCAGCACTATAGAATCCAAGAACTAGGGAAGGGGAGGGGCAAACAAGCAATACAAGTATAAGGGGGCCCCTTATACTAGTGCTTTAATTGGGTGATCTGGCAAAAGGTATTCCAAGGCTGACACACCCATGCAATGAAGATTGGGGTTATGTTTACTATGTTTATATGGCCCAACTGCCAGGGATTCACTGTCGGCAATATACATTTTACTAGATCACCAACAGATATTGCTTAATAACTACATTTTGTGAGGATGTTTGGGTCCAGTCAAAAATATAATAAGAATTCCTCAGTACTAATTTTGTTCTAACATGTTAAAGAAATTCCTAGAAATACCTAGATATATGTCTTGAGGTCCTAAAAATCAATTCTCTTGAGATAAAGACTGCCACAGATAGGATAAGTCCATATAAAATAATTTGAATCATACATTAACTCCTTTGATGAATGGATAAACTTCAAATGCTGGCCATTGGATCACAAAGTTACACAGACTCTGACACACCTTGTAGCAGTAGCACAAATGGATACCGATGATCTGAAATATAAACTAATCATGTAAAACAATATTAAATGTTTTCAAAGAGGGACGAAGAATAATGGGTCATGCTAACAAAACACACATAACTTAGAATGCCCTCATATGTTATTATCAGGATGATGGATTGATGTAACTTCAGAAAACTTATGCAACTTTAGAAAAATGATCCCTTCAGAACAATGCCTTTAAGTTAGGTTTTACAATGGAATAGAAAGTTACATGTGACGTCTTCCTTCCTCCATGATGTGACTGTTTCATTATCTCAATAAATGTGCTGATATTTGTTTCTGGACTACTTTAGTGAGAAAATTAAGTGCTAGTATCAAGTAAACTGCAATGCATCCATCACCACACAAGACATAAGCACTACTAGTATTATGAGGAACTATAGACACTATAGTGTAGCTAAATTAACCGGATGTACTATGTCAACCCGTACACATGCCAGTAAATATTCAGTAATAAATATTTTTACGGGTCGAGTTGACCAAAATGAGTATGAGTTGGTAATAGTACGAGTTGGCACGCATACGAGTTGACCTGTTTTCACTGGGAAAGAATACAACATTGTGGATAAAGTTTTAAAAGAATTGCTTTTTGAAAATAAAAATCACAATCTTCAATGTAGGTTGGTGGGGTCATGTGAGTGGATCATAGGGCAGTCAGGAGGAATGCAATCATCCACACACACACACACACATTTACAATAATTGTACCACAGATTTATTGGTTACCTTGGGGCTTGTGTTTTAGATGCTTTCTAGGCTGTTGAACTGATTCTCACTGATGCCAGCCATTGCATCTAATTCCAATTACTCAGCATACTGGAGAGCTAAAATACAAAATATAAAGAAATGTTCAAATGATTCTGTGAAAAAATAAATTCTGAATAGGAAAAGACCAACATGTATTACTCCAGTAAGAGAATGCCCTTTATAATTGCAAAATCAACCTTCATCACCCCTACCCCATTTGCATTTTCCATCCTGAATGTTGGTGTACACATGTTGTCCACCAACACACCTGCATGTTTATTTTCCAGTTAACTCATATTAACTCATCCCTCTGCAGCTTTTTCTTCATTTATTAGCTTTCTTTTTTTTATGCAGGCTCTTCATCTTTTTTTATGTTATAAGACCTGACCTTTCTTTAAAGCATAGAGGACAGACTTTTATGTTTAATAATAACAAAACAACAAATGTAACCTAGCTCAGAAAAAACAGGTGCCCCTATGACAATTTTGTGACTACAACTAGCAGACTAATCAAGTAAAAGCATCTCTTTAGGTTGAGTTAGGGATATATTTCGCTGACACGAAGAACATGCAGAACTGCAGAAGAGACAACAACACACGAACATGTATATATTTACATGGATTTGCATACATGTACTGTACAGGCGAGTTACACAATGAAGTATTTTCCAACGATGCTCTTTTGACTTTGACTGCATGGCACAGTTTTTAAACTTTTTTCTGGACAATATAGCATCTATCCATGCTCAGTCATTATCCTTAGTTAAAATGCAAACGTAAAATCATGTAGGTACACTGCAAAAACAGGGAAAGAGTAGACTCAATATAGTTTTTACGAAATAGATACAGTACAACAGTTTCGTCCGTCACGAACCTCCATTGGATTGTGCATGCAATAATTATGTCTACGATAGGCCTACTTTACAAACGCACATTCTAGGCCAATAAACCTCTAAATAATGTCTACTCACCTCTTAATAATGCAATTATATTTTCCTCTTTCTCGGTAACCCATTTTATTTTCTTGTATTTTGCTTTGGAGTTAAAAAGAACGGCAAAATTCCTCAGTATTTTTTCATGTAAACGAGAATTAAATGGCCGCCGCTGAAAATGTTTTGCTTGTGATAAAATGTCACGTGATCACTGATACGCAATGTGATTGGAGATTGCCTCGACAGATTGCCTCAAAGTAGAAAGCCAGCTAGTATAGTCTACTCATTGCCACTGGATTGCATGAAATGCCACACAGGGCAATCTCCGAGCAATCTCATTGCCAGCAACTTTTATTGCCTGAAAATTGCCCGAAAATTGCCCCGTGTGACAAGGCCTTTACGTTGTAGGCCAATATTAAACTCCGTATATTGCTGTGTGTACGTATTCTGTGCACGCGCGATATGTCTATTCGTACATACAGGGAATAGTAATTCAGCGTATTGTTTCACTTAACCTTCCGGTTTCGACCGGAAGGAAAGGTCAGATTGGGGTCACGTCTGAAAACGAAATGTGACATAGTTCAAGATCTTTAGGATAATAAAAAGATTGTGAAAATATCTTCTATGGTTCATGAGATATGATTTTTTGAAATTTTGAAATGTTCAACTTCCGGTTTCGACCGGAAGGAGAGGTCAGATTGGGGTCACGTCTAAAAACGAAAAATCACATAATTCAACATCTTTCAAATGATGGAAAGATTGTGAAAATATCTTTTGTGGTTCATGAGATATGAATTTTTGAAATATTAAACTTTGATTTAGCGTAATTCGACACCTGATGACGTAATCATGACGTCACAGCAAACGGTTTCGTCTGCCTGATATGTTCTGTTTATGTGTTAAGTTTGAAGGCTGTAAATGCTCAGCAAGGATGCCTTTGTTGCCGGAAAAGCGCCACTGAGAAGAAGTAAAAAAAAAAAAAAAACAGTACAAAAACAATAGGTGTTCGCGCTGCGCGTTCGAACACCTAAATATATGTAAAGCTTGAGAGGAAAAATAGGGAAACCAAGTGTACCTCTAGGTACCATAAGATAGTATACAAATACTGACTGGTTACAAGTGCATTAATTTATCCTATTGAGGTGATACCTGGAGTGTCCTATTTTCCTGAGGTGAAGCCAAGGAAAAATGTAACACTCCAGGGATCACTGACAGAGGATAATAGTTTGACTAATCCAAGAGTGAAACCAGTTAATTTTTGTTTAATAACACTCCACACAGATTCTGCACATTTATTAAGAAAGCGTACCTGACTGACTGCAAACGACTGCCACTATTTTTGGATCCCCGTACACGTGCTTATGTACGTTGTGATACAAAGACAAACAACTGTGTTCCAGGATGATCACAATAAAGGTCTTGCAGTGTGGAATACAGATGTTTGGGTACCATGCAGCCGACGGTTGCTAATGTGCTAGGGGATTGCAGTTGCTAAGGCATTATTTATTTCATGAGGAAAATGGTCTTTGCAAATAAATGTGCACAAAACAGTAAAACTAACGTGTACCTAGCATGTGATGCACTTCCAACCAATAGTAAGACAGAATCTATGTGTAGGGTGTTACAATACATCTTAGTCTTGAAAAGAAAAGGTTTGTACAAATATAATGTTTTTCGACATTAACCTTCTTTGAATGGGCTTGTCCATTAAGTCCCGCCGACTGTGCAAATGTGGAACAATAGAACCTATGTGACCATGCCATGCCACACTGAATGTTTTGGTGCTGGTCCACACACGCATCATGTGATGGGGCTTAGTAGATCTTTCATTTATACTCCAAACATTTGTATTCAAATAAAAGGCCAGAAAAAACGCAGCTGCACTATGTGGAAGATCACCAATCTTGTTTTACTTGTCCTTAAATGTTATGTGGAAATGTTTAAAAAGTTAAAATTTTACTTATAAAATAAGTGGTTAGAACGGTTATATGCAAGTAAACAATTGAAATTTGACATACAGGCCTGTGATCTCTCAGGATGTTTCTGGTGCCTAATTTGATAGAGCTGCTTGGCAGAAAATAATGTTTGATAAATTTACTTGATAAAGTTACCAGGACAACAGTGACATGGTATTTTGGCTAGTAACCCATGTTTGCTGTTAAAGCAGCACTTTTCTGTGTGCTAAGCAGATTTCTACTCTTAGCTGTTCTTTGAAATTAGACCCTAAATTTCAGAATTAAAAACAAATTCCAGAGCTTCCAAATTGTTCGTTAAACCATCAAATAGTCTATATCTCCAAACCTGTAGCTTTGTGTATCTGGTTATGCACCGACTCTGTTTCACCTCAACTGCAAAACCCATGAGGGCCCATTTTCAGAATTTTTTTTAAAATTACTTATCTCAAATCTCACACCGGTGACTAAATGCTTGTACATGTGGGGAGCTCCAGAAGGTGCCCGCATAACTAAAAACATCATCATTCCATTTTTGAAAGGGCAACAAAAAAGCTGTGGCAAATCGCCCTCTCGTCTAACCATGTTATATGCAAGTAAAACTGTTAAAATTTGACTTTATTCTTGAACAGTTTGTGTGAAGGAAATCGAGTAAAAGTCATTTACATGTTTGAAAGTTTAAACAAAAGTAAATTTCTTTTTATATAAAACTATAAAATGGGAGACTTTTGAGCAATCCTTTTCCATTGTATACTCAACAGTTGCAGGCATCCTCTCAGTACTAATTGCGCATGCTCAAAATTGGTGGGGATGTTCAGAAATAGCCAAAAAGACTCTGGTATGCCTGCTGCCACCAGGGGTCTCAAAAGTCTGCCAAAGTTGAACTTTAACTTTGTTGCACTGCTTAAATGCTGATAAGCATGTTAAACATGAGTTTGGAACGTTTATACTAACACCAACATTGCACTCTTAGTGACGTTCAGCAAAATATTAATCTGTGTTCTCTTAGTATATTCAAATATCATTGTTCAACGTTTTTTCCATGTTTTATATAATTATAACAACGTGGAAATTGGAGTAAGCATTATTATGATTTTGTTTAAAGTTCACAGAATATGGCGAGTGTTGTATCTTTGGCATAAAGCGATACTGATTATGCCATTCACCTCAATTACATGACAGTTGTGCAGATGGGAGATCCCCTAGCAGCAATAAAAATCTCATTTGTTTCCCGTTTCGTTAATGTAAATATAGTTAAAAAGTGCAATTGCATAATAGGTTCTTTATTAAGGTGATGAAGGTGCAATATATAATATAATATATTGCTTTTGCTCTACCTTTAGAAAGTTTCATGGTAATAGGAAAATTAGTAGGTCACGGTACAGAATTCAAATTTAGCAATGTCGGTATTTTAATTTATCTTCTGCATATTTTAAATTAGTGTCATACAATTTCTTATATTGTTTAGTTTATGTAATTTTTGCAATTGATTGATTTAAAATTAATGAACTCATTACTGAGTGATGTTGAATAAAATTGTTTTAAAAAAGTGCTGAAAGAAGTAGTTGTGACTGTATTTTGTGCAAAAGACTTGTGATAGTAGCGTTGAATTCAAATTTAAATACATATACTAAAAACAGTGTTAAGAAGCATTTGTAGACGTACGGACCTAGCACTTAGTGTCATTGCATTGTAACTGCACAAGACCTTGTTCCAAAACATAATGACCTATGGATACACGGTATACTGACATTCAAAATATTGAGAGTTGACGTTCAAATAATATTCTTGCAATTGGCTTTTCAATTGGCATTATATGCTATTATATGTTATTAGTTTTATTTAGTCTGAAAAATAAATTTAAAATAAATAAATAAATGACATGGGCTAAATATTGGGTAAAAATTTAAGCACAAAAATATTAAACTCAAATAAATTTAAATAGGACCCTTTTAACAATCAACCCTTGGAGGCAATTTATTCCAGGTATTAGTTTACTTGCAGATTAGAAATCCATACAAAATGTTATTCTAATGGATTGATACTGAAACTCATACTCACTCTGTGGCTTTCGGTAATTGTACATTAAATACTGAAATGTTTTTGTCTGCTTTCAAAATATCAACAACTTGTTATTCTGTTTATTACTCGTATAACAAAAACAGATTATAACGGTTATTTTAAAACTGTAAAACCTGTGTATTTGTGAATTATTTGTATTAAGAGAGCTTTTTAAAAGCACCCTTCTAAATTGAACGCCCTTGCCCATCTGGAAATATGTTTTGGCCCAACCACAGATTGACAAGTTAAAATTTTTTTGATGTTTTTCAAATGTATTAAAAAATGGACTGTATCTTTTCTAAAATGAAACTTAAAAATACACAAGTTAACATAAACCATTCATGCTAGTCCAGTTGTTACTAAAATAAAAGTTATGGCAATTTGGAAATTTGAAACTTTTTTACATTTCTATGCAGTTCATTGAACTTCGCGATGACCTTACAACAATCCACATTATAACCACAACCACAGAATGCTAAAAATCCTCAAAATGAGAAAACAAAATTGGCTCAACCACACAATAACCACATTCGTGGTTATTATGTGGTTTATGGTGATTTTGCTCAACCACTAATGAAATCACTTTTGTGTTATACAAATGGGAAAACTGAGGACTCTCTCTCTCTTCGATATTGTACTGTACAATTCGATATTGTACTGTATCCCCTAGAATTTTCCGAGCAAAGAAAAAAGGAGCAATTTACAAAATGAAAGAAACACTAATAGCAATATTTACACAGTAATTGTACATGTACATGTACCACACAGTTCATATTAATAAGACGTACGACTCAAATAACTGGGCCACTTGCACATTACTAATGCATGAGAAATGCTGTGAAATTATTTCTGGATAACTGAAATGTGCTATTGGGTATCAGACAAATGTATTTTAATTCTTCAAGTCCCTATAACTGAGCCTGAGTGATTAGTGAATATTACTACTCAAGTACTAGCGCAGAAAATAATTGCGAGAATCACGATTAGTTGGCATCATTTGTAGATAATCTTTGAAAATGTTAAACAAGTTGAAGACAATTTTATGTACATTGTAGCATTGCCTGTTTTTAACAATTAAATCATGCCATTCCTGTGACAGTGTTCGGATAAAATTTGAAAAAAAACAATTTTATTGATCATCCAACTGCCAGCCAACATGGCCAACCAAATTTGCACTGTAGTATTGGCATCGATTGTTCAATGGCATCAATGAACAAGCTGTAAGCAATTAGGGCGGACAAAACAAAAGTAAACGTGTGGCAGTAATGTTGAAAAATTTCTGACATACATTCAGATAACAGGGGTGGATCCAGGATTTTGACATGGGGGGGGGGTCGCAAACTTTGAGGGCTAATTTCCAAGTTGAACATTTTCAGAAATCCCAAAGTATAAATACAGGTGACCTAATTTATTTTGAATGATAATCTATGGATGAGGTGTTATACTGAGAGGCAACGAGAACAAGTCTGTATAGGAAGCTCCAAATCATTGGTCAGTCCCATCTCAGAAGCGCATACAGGATTTATCACCAAATTCCTCCTATAGTAAATGCGAAATACGAAGCCCTTATGGCGTGGGGTCCGGGGCTCGCTTAAGGGCCCTGGGAAACATTTGAATCTATATGCTCTGTGGTGCAATCTGAGGCGATTCCTGGCCACTTTCCCCTCGATTTTGAGCAAAAGATTTAAAAAGTATAAAGAGAATTCCATTTTATAGGTTTACAGTCTTGCGGTCTTATAACGTTTCTTATGTACGCATATTTCCATCTCAAAAATAGGGGCTCTATCTGGACATTTACTGCAGGACATGATTGGTTGCTTGGGGACACTATTTAACATCTTCTAATTAAGGCCACTTCATTCACTTTTAACTTCAGGGAATTTGTGGAGGGCCCAAGCAAAAGTCAGAGATGCAACTTGTGAAATTTCAGTACATTACAAGTATGAAAAAACGTACAAACTGTATACATGTTTATCAAAATGTTTATCAAGGCCGATCCGAGGTATGGTAAAGGAGCGGACACTCATAACAGGAGAAAATTAGGGAACCCCCAACAAACACGTATCTTAAAGCGTGGGGTCCGGGACCACTAAGGTGGTCCCGTATGCTTTGTGCATACACAAAAACGACTGCACATACAATAGCCTAAAACACATGAACCGACTTGGAGAAAGGCTAGCATGCTACATGTAGACGCCGCGAGGTAGTTTCGCGATGGTGGGTCATCGATTTTCAGCCTACTTTGACGGCATTTTACACGAAAACTGCAGGATTTATTTTGGAGAACTTTTCGGAATATCAAGCTCTGGTAATTTATGTGGCTAGAACTGTTAAAAAAAATCAAATTCCCATGATTGCCAGAGCGAAACTCATTTTCCGGAGGCTTTTTGAGATTCAGCTGACGGCCTATCGTATTATATTGTAGCGCAAATGGGGCTATGGCTTGTGCAAGGCGAGCGCAAGCGGGCGCAGTTGCTAACCATTTGTGAACAAAGGAGGGGGTACAGCATGCATTTGGTGCCGTACGCAGCGCTTGCTGTGTGCGTGTACGTGTGCGATCAGAGCGAACAGTGGCTGATTGGATCTTGTCTGGGACGGACGTGTTATATTGCTTGTCCCAGAGTACACAGGAGGCTACAGTAAGTGTGCATTACCTCATATTGAGCGTTTGCCACTGCAGGGTAGTCTTGACACTAGAGTGGGAGCACGGGGGAACTAGGGATTAGTTCCTGGTCCATCAACTCGGGAAAGGGTGATCCTTTTTGAGACTCTAGGGGGAGGCACTCGTCGTAGCTAGGAGGCTACTGTAACAAAGTTTTTTTGTGGCCCATCATTTCTTTTGTTAGTTTGTTCCTTTAAGATTTCAGTTTATAATTAGAGCCCTCTATTGGTCACCCCTAGTCAAGTTGACTTAGTTTTTCTTTGGAAAGTTTAGATTCCTGTAGCACCACAGTGATTTAGTTCTTTTGTTAGCCTATTATGATTGTGGCCTTTGTTATAGGTCCGGCTGGTTAGTCCAGCAGAAACTATTATATAACTCCTTTATGCATGGGCTGAATTTAGTTGCAATACAATGTCCATTTACATTCTAGCCACTTGCTATATAAACTACTGGCAGCACAGTCCAGGGTGGACTCTATGATTGGGAACGGTGGTGGATGGTGCTATCATTTTTCTCTAAAACGGCTGAAGTTAGCCAAGGGCCAGGTTGCCCCATTTTGGATATTTATTTTGTTAGGGGTGTATTTTGCCTTATTTTTTAGATTGCACCATCCACCACCTCATCTGTACTGTGCTGTTGTAAATACATTTGTTGTTGTATTACTTACATGTGTACCTTGTACTTGTGTTTATTAACCATGCCTATCCCCTACCCTGAACTTAAAACATAGGCCCGTATTTTAGAACGTTCCTTTACTGCAAAGGACGCCTTTATGCCTATTGTTCTCTTAAGAGAACAATAGGCATAAAGGCGTCCTTTGCAGTAAAGGAACGTTCTAAAATACGGGCCTAGTCTATTATTTTTTCTTCAGATGCCTTAAAATTATTTTTAGTTGGTCTTTTGGGCAAATCATACTGGCGGACGGCCCCTAAGTCGAGACAAAGGGGCGCCGTTACACTACTAAGCAAGGAAGATCCAAACCAGGAGGGCTTAGCCATAGAGGAGGGGGGCTAGTTGGCTTGCAACTGTGAGGGTACACATACAAGGCGCTTGTTAAGCTAGCTGTGCGCGAGAGGCTACCATAATTTGGGGTTATTTATAATGCGGGTACAGGGGAAACTAATCATTTATAAGAGGTTCAAGCAGTTGATTCTTGCCTAATAAACCAGTACACATCGAAATTAATTATTGCATAACTCGTACCGTTGTCCTGTCAGTTGTCTGTCCTGTTGTCCCCTAGCTGTAAAGAGGAAAGAGGGTTCAGTTGTTTGTCCTGTGTATCAGGCGGTACATTTCCGCCAAACGGGCCTGCACCAACGGTCTTGGGTCACTTTGAAGGGATACCACACTGTTTGGGGTGACCACCGGGGGAGTAATCTGTCCGGGGCATTTGGTAAATCCGCCACAAATGGTGGCAGCGGTGGGATTGATGCACTCGACTTCACACTGGACCAACACTCCGTCGTACATTCAGGGACAATTTGACCTTAACTATGGATAAGGACACAAAAGAGGTGACCGGGGCCTCAAGTCATGATGTTGTTGACTATGAGGAAGAAGTACATTTCCTGCGAATGGAAATGCAGGGAAAGGAAGACGAACTAAAGCGATCATTCCAGCAGAATAAAGAGCTTGAGCTTAGGCTCAAAGTCTTTGAATAGGAATTGGAGATCGAGAGGCTACAGGAGAAAATAGCTAAACTGAATACAGGAGGACTGTCAGGGAGGCTACTCTCCGATGATGGACAACAAAACAAAATAAAAGGAGACTCAACCAAAAGTAAACTCACTATGGACTCTGGGTGTTTAGAGCCTCTTGACTTGCATATTGGTCTTACTGGGACCAATTAGAAATAAGGGATGGTGTACTACACCAACGATGGGAGTCAGACGATGGTGGTTCTATACGATGTAGGATAGTGGTACCAGAGCTCGGCGGCCATCTTGGTTTAAAGAAAACTCTGTCCTGTGTAAGACAGAGGTATTTCTGGTCGGTCATGGCGGCTGACGTAAGAGCCTGTCTCCGCCGTTGTAGCAAGCGTGCGAGGAGGAAGCCCCCTCCAAAGAAACGAATTGCGCCATTGCAACAATACAATGTAAGAGGAACCATGGAGAGGGTAGCCATGGATTTAGTTGGTCTCCTTCCACGGACTGAGGATGGGAACCAGTGGATTCTTGTTGTGAGAGATTACTCCACCAGATGGATGGAGGCGTACGCGCTTCCCGATGCCAGAGCTGAGACAGTTGCCACTAAGTTTGTCAACGAGTTTGTATGTCGATTCGGAGTGCCGAGAGAGGTCCATTCAGATCAAGCGACCAACTTCGAATCTGAGGTTTTCCAAGAGATGTGTCGAATTCTGGGTATCAGTAAGACTAGGACAACGGCTTACAATCCTTAGTCAGACGGCCTCATAGAGAGGTTTAACAAAACTCTCATTAATATGGTGTCAGTGATGATCCAACCCCACAGGGGCCAACGTGACTGGGATAAATATCTTACATTCGCAACCAGTGCGTATCGGGGTAAGCCGCAAGAGAGCACGGGGGAATCCCCAAACATGATGATGCTTGGGCGAGAGGTGACTCTCCCGTTGGCTTTGACTATAGAGCAACCTGCTCTGACCGAGGAGGCTAGTACTGATTATGCGGAACACTTAAGGAGCCAAATTCAGAAGGCTCATGACAGGGCGCAAGTATGCTTGGGTAAAAGCTTAAGGCGCCAGAAGAAAAACTGACCGAAGAGCATCCGAGGCTGGCATTCAAGAGAATGAGCTTGTGTGGCTGTTCAACCCCGCAAGACATAAGGGGATTTGCCATAAACTCAAACTGTGGGAGTGGCCATACCTTGTACTTAATAAATTGTGGGATGTAGTTTGTCGAATACAACGATCAAAGGGAGCAAAGCCACGCGTGGTTCACGTGGACAGACTAAAACCCTATCAGGGAAACCCTATTGATCCATGGGACACTGTGGCAGTGGGGGACCGCGAAGAGAATGTAGTCACTGATGAAGGGATACAGGTAGAATCATGTAAATAGGCTTGTGACACACAGTGGTAATAACCAGGTGCCCCATCCAAACCAGGGTACACCAAGATGTGGTGAAGCTGGAAGGTATCCCAGGACACATAGATTGCCCTTAAGGTACCGTTAAATGTTTTGAATATTGTAAATGCCTATAATGATGTTGTTCTGGTTGTTGAAGATCTTTGAATCAAGATGGAAGCTGCGAAACAATTCAAGTGTTCATTCGTAAAGTTGAGAGGGCTGCTCCGCCATAAGCGGCTGAGCCATGGACCTACACTGTATATGTACTGCCGGAGGTGCAACTTCTCCGATAAGCGGAGGGGCAACCTCAAAAGGCACTACAAGGCCCTTCATCCGGAATGCTTGGAAGAATTTGATGGGATACACGTGGAGCCAGCCAGGCCAGCAGAAGAAGATAAGGGCGCCCCTAGTTCCGGCAAGGGTGCGGCGGTAGAGGTTCGCAGGGTATGTCAGGAGGCTGAGCCATTGTTGTAGCGACTGAGTCGGATGCCTGCGTTGATATCTCCTCTGGTGGGCTCATCCCAACGGGCTAGACAGCACACACAGGAAGCACTTGTTGCTGATGATGACACCCTAAGTATCGCCACGTCCATACCTCCATTAGAGTTCATGTCAGATAGAGGAAGACGTGACAACTCCAACCCTGGCACCCCTTCTTCGACACCAAATGCCCCTGCTCCACCTGCTGCCAACCCCCTCCTGGAACAACACACCCACGCGTAAGGATCTCCCCACAACGTCCAAGGATCCCAAAACTGGCCACCATCGTGGAGCACGTGCAGACCTACACGTACGTGGACAACATTTTTATTTATCGTGAAGTTAAGCAACGTACCTACCGCCAAGACGTCCTTGTGGATTGTATCTTCGCATTCGACAAGAGACATTAAACCTCGCGTTACCGGTTCATCGGTTTAGCATATTAAACAGTTCTTGCCTTTTTGAAATCAGGTACTTAATTACTTGCAATTTTTATATAATATTTAATTTATAACCAAATGGTTGTATTGATTACCCTTAAACGGATACCAAAGATGGAATTGCCATGTAGGCTTGATATGAGGATTATTATGTACTTAAAACTGAAATGTGTTTGTTCATTATATAAAACAACTTTTTGATAAAGGTTTTCTTTAGGTAAGGAAACTGCATGTATTTTGTTTACATCTTTTGTGCTTTATTGTTGTATTACAGGTTTATATAAAAGTATGATAAAGAAAACTGTTGTTAAAGTGTTCTTAAAGGTGTTATACAATAAATAAATAGATTCAGATTTGGAATGTACATCCTGCCGTTATTTTAGGATGTCGGCTAATCTGAATGGGGACGTTTCAAGCCTGTCATGAGGCTTTGCGAATCGGCAGGATATGCTTTAGCGCCCCCGCTTGTTTGGCTAGCGAGAGCTGCGGACGCACTGCGTACAGCAGCGATGCCCCCGCCCAGCGTGCTTTGATTGGTTAGAGCAGGTCACACGCTGCGTGACAAAAACTATAAAAGCTGTGCGTTATCTGCTTGCGGGAGCTTGAGCGTTAGTTCGAGCCGGCTGGTAAGTTACATATTGTAGTGTGACTAAGGCCGTGACGGTGGTGCGGTATAAATCCCTTTGAGGGACTTTGCGATCGATTGAGGATTTGTGTGCCGTGACTCTTGCAGTTTTTTTTTTTTTTGGGGGGGGCAACTTCCTCGTATACTCGGCCCTCCTTCGAGTACCACATACTCACAAGCCTGGCCAGCTGCGCCCATGGTATATGCTGGTTGTGTATCGTTATGTACTGTGAGGTACACTGTTATAACCAGGTAGTGTCACATAGCCTGTACAAATAAGACAATTACAACACGCCCTCTATTGACAATCAGGAAGGAAGAGTTAATAAACCAGTGTGTCTTAAGATCTGTATTGCAACTCTGGTGTCCATCTTGCCCTCCTTTCGGAGTCCGAGTCTTAGAGGTTGATGACCCCCTTAGTTAGGAGAGGTTGATGACGACATCTACCGACACTGGGCCGGTATATTTCCTTCCCAACGGACTCGTTCTCAGCCGCTCGGGGACGCTCCGGTCAGCCGTCCGCGCCGCACCCTGTGGAGGAATTGCACGCCGGGGGTGTGACGTCACTTTACCAATGTTCTTGGCCGGGATAAACGAAATGTTGGTGACTTCAAATAGGTCCTATCTGAAACAAGAACAGGTATTAGTCCATTGATGTTTTCCCTCCTCTACATCCTCGTCTCCGTTTCAGGATATTGAAAGATTTAGCACACTCAAAGGCAGATTTAGAAATATTTTGTTTATTTTCACGGAGTGCCAAAAGATCAGAACGTGAGTACCAGATACGTGGTGGTACAATGCTATAAGTTCGTTCGTGGTATTGAGAGTTACAGAGGAACAAGGTGCTCGGGTCCGGGCCAATATCATACCTTTCCTTGCCGTAGATGTTGGAATTTGGCAACAGTAGTAAGGATTTACCGGTATCGAAGCTTGTACTTGTACTTGTAGGACCTGGGTTTTTTAAAATATCCATAAAGATTGTAATGTCTGTGGGTGGGTCATGACCAGGAATGAGTAGACAAATCTGACCGTGCTTTGTCCATTTTGTTAAGGATGTTTTTGAAGAAGCCTGTAAGACACAGTGATTTTAATAATGTCCTTTTGTGTAAATCAACAGGGACGAAAACTGCTGCTGGTCTGGTTTCAAAGCTAGAGTTTGTTGTTTCAAGTTTATAGGTAACTCTATGTGTTAACAGTTCGTGATTATTTAATGCCGTAATCGCGTGCTGTGAACACACTAAAACAACCAATACATATACATACATCTGTGTTGCGTAATGCCCCATGGCGGCCATTTAAAACGTACAGCATTGATGACAAACAGAAATTGATACAACAGTCACTCTACAGTTGACAACAATTCTCGGAAATTCAACAAAATGCCCACAGGGTACTCACAAAGAACATCACAACAAATTATAAACGTTGTTAAAAACTAACGAAGATGTTGACTGATTAAAATATATAAAAAAACGGAACACCCAAAATGGTGGACAGGCAGCTACAAACAGCGCCCTGACATAGAAAATGTATCAAGTATAAAATATCAATCCATGCATATAATAATGAATCACCTGCACTAGGGACAAACATTACTTAAAGGGACAATATTGTCACCATCTGAGTAGACGTTTCGAGTCCTAGTTTAAGATGAACACAGTGACTGAAAATTACTGGCTCATTTACACAGCAGCAACGGTGATATATGCATGACCTTATCATGTAGGTATTATTTTCAGTCACTGGGTTAATCTAAAACCAGCACCCCAATTCCATGCCCTGTCCATCACTGAAGCCAGTATTTAAATTAATCGCCATGAGAAATGATTCCGCTTGAATTGTTAAGTGCCCTCATGTTATGTCAGTAATGACAGAAACATCTCAATAATGAATGAATATGCAAATAAAACTTTGATTACAGGCAACATTTTAATACATATAAAAATACTAGAATATATGAACATTATACATTTACCCTGTTTTAACCAGAACGTGAGTATCTATTGTGAACGTTTCATGGGTTGTGGTATATTTCTACTGTTCCAAAAACCAATATTTTACCTTGCCTTTGACTTACAGACAGTATATCTGTATAAGTTTCAGCAGATTTCATTGTTTCTTTCACTCTTAAAATAGTGTACAAATGCATATTCTTTAGATTATTATTTTTTAAATTATTTTGACATTATGTGTCCTCTGAAATTGAATTCTTGAATAATTAATTTTCCCAACCTCAGCCAGCACATATCACAGGGATGATTGATATCAACAATAAATGTACATCAAAAAGTACAACAATATCCGAAATTGTATAAATACAACCTATCAGCCAACACCTTGCAACTGGTATGAGTGAGATACAACACAACTGCATTGCTTTTTTTATAATCCCTAAAATATGTTTGTATTATCGTCTTAAAATGTATTCACATTCAATCTTTAATAACTGTATGATATAGTGGGGAAACAGACTTACCTCTTCACACAAGATTGTTTTTAGTCTTCTCCAAGATATTTAAATAAGAGACAATTTTAACAAAACGTCGTTAATCTTTAAAATATGAAGTTGTAGCATACATGTAGCAAATGCTTCATGTAGAAGATCTCCGATAGACAAAAATTAAGGCACAATTTCCTTCTCTCTTAATGTAAAAGAGTGAAAACCACTCTTTCAAAGAGCTATATGGTGGACAAGTCTTTTTGTTGTGGATAAAGAGTACAATTGGTAGTGTATAAAGAGTGAATTGGTAGCCTTATACTGTATTTTTCACTCGAATCAGAGTGAGTTTCACTCCAAAACGACTTGTCCACCATATAGCTGTTTAGAAGAGTGGTTTTCACTCTTTTACATTGAGAGAGTGCTGCAAGTCTAAAACAACAGCAAAGTATCTTTCCCATTGGTATTTAAATAGACTTACCTATTCAGGGCTTGCGCTAACTTTTTTTCCTGACTAGACCACCGGGCTAGTCAGATGTATTTTTGACTAGCCCTCACAAATTTTCACTAGCCCGACCATTTACACCACACGGGAAACTGACTGGGTATATTTAGAAAGATGAGTCATCTGATTCGTCTTCATCCACGTCGGAGTTATATCTATGTTTCTCCTCCTCTGATTCATCTTCATCCACGTCAGAGTTACTGTGTTCCTCCTCCTTGTCCTGCTGCTCCTCCTCTTCCTTCTGCTCCTCCTCTTCAGATGAGTCGACATCTTCATCAGATGATAGGTCGTTATTGACGGGATCCTTAGAGTACCTGTTGCAATAAGTGGGACTAGAGCCACACTATTCACTTGATATTAACGTCACGTTGAAAAGTTTTAGGTCATGACAATTAAGGAAAACTTTTATGACGATAGCGGGCGTAAAAGCGTGCCAACTGGCGGCTACGGCTCCGGCTGCATCAGCACATCATTGACTTGTGCTGTCGTCCTAAACAACGTCCTTCGCAACAGCCGAAGCCACAATCACCAATTCGATACGTCATGCATGGTGCTGTTCCCGGACACCGAAACACGCAATCACGTAAAGAGCATCGGGTACCATTGATTCAGTGATCGTGGAGCTGCTGTGTGTGTGTGCATGTCATATGTACTGTAACGTCGTTTGTATGCCCATGCATATACACGGTCGTCCCGATCTCGACATGCTCGATGTTGTTGTTGTAGGTCATTAATGTCAAACCAAAACATGAGTCAGTAATGACTGACATAATTAACGACAATTAACACTCCAACGTTGAAGTTTATTTTTGTTTTATTCACATATTAAAAATCAAATATCACATAACAGCTAGAAAATTACAAAGGTAAGTTGTTAACTCTTGACTAGTGTTTGTACGCCGGGCTAGTGTCTAAATCGAGCCCTGCCTATTTGACACCAACAAATGTTACATCTTCTGTAACATGTTTTCATGTGGAAAACTTTTTTCCAACTTCATTAAGTATGGCCTTCGTGAGCAAGAAAACAACATCCATCTTTACCAGGTAAATCATAAAAGATGTTGTAGCATAAAAAACGTTATGATCGACAAAATTGGCTAGTTAATTATGATTATGATTTTTTTTAAAGTTCTGATCGATCAGATTAAAGCATGCAGATGACCTCCTACAAGTATGAAACAACTGCAATTCATTTTTGTTATGTTATGCAGATCATGTATCGATAGTATTGAAACATTTATTTGAATGAATAGAATTACAACTGAATGAGCATCATCGAGAATGAAAAATCTTTCAGTGTTGAAGCTAGAGATAAAATGCAGCATTGTCCAGATGAAAAATTTCTGGTGTGTTACCTGTGCACAGACTCTTCAGGTCATCAGACTTGCACTGTGATATTTTCGGTGGTCCAGATGAATAGAGTGGCTGTGGGTGGATGATGTCATCTCCAGCATTTCTGCGTGCACTACGTCGTTGATCCGTTTGGATTCAAACTCAATTGAAGCATTCAGGCTCTCTTCCATGCGATCTATAGGCTTGTAAAGGTCGATTTGACCCTGGCGTATGTCTGATAGTGCCGCCCGGACGAACTGCTCGAAGTTCCCATGGTCATCAGTGGTGGCAGCATGGTCACTTGAATGGTCATGTCGGGTACGCACCGACGGCTGAGGTGACAACAGAGGTGGAGAAGGTTCCGATGATTCTGTTGGTTTCCTACGTCCAGAAGGCATGGTGATCAATATGTTGAAGCTCTTATGTTTGTAGATCGCAGATCTTATCAGATTGTTTAGCAAGATGTTAAAATGCCGGGGTTTGGAGCTGGATTTTAAAGCTAAAAGAAGAGCTCGTAAGAAAGCGCGTTTACTCGATCATAGCGCCCTCTCTTCAGATTAGATTTAGAATGATCTGATCATACGGGTATGCTCCCTAGTTTTCCTCCTTTTTTCTCTTTTTTTTTGAGCAGTCTGGTGTCATACTCTAAAATTCCTAAACGTTAATTAACCTACATTGATGGAAGTGCAGTGAACAGACTTGTGGGTTTTTCACTTGCCCGTTGCTTACCGCATCTCGGCGAATATTTGCGAGCCATTTTTCTCGCCTGCGTCTTGAAATCTCACGGGTTTGCTCTCCTTGGTGTGTTATTATGCTTGGGAGGTTAAAAAACCTGACATTATCTCTCTCAGACCGTTTGGCACAGCCGTAAACACAACAAAACTTCCCCATGGTATCGGTGTAGTATACACGCGTACATATACCATGCGTTTGTATGCTGCACGTTGTATGCCTCCTGTCATGGCGGCGTAGTTACGGTTGTTATGGGGCTCACGTGACGGTGCAAAGCCTCCATAGAAATTTTTAAACAAGACACAGTGTACATTCTCGATTGCCAATCATTTATGACCAATTATTTGCAAAATATGAACATAATTTACTGTATTATTCATGATTTACATGTGTGCATCTAAATCTAAATTGATATAATACTCACATAAAGAATGTAACTCATGACTATCAAACAATCATTCAGTATAATAACATATTTAAAAACAAATTCACAGACAAAAAGCATTTTAGTCCATGACAGTCAAGCGGTCTCCTTAAGACAGAGAATGCTGCCCAAAGTAACAGCTTATCAGTTTCACAAATGACACACTCATGATGTAATTTATATGGAAATACCAAAAAACATTCAAATTGTATTCAAAATGTTTACATAAAGCAGCCCACAACAAATGCTGCTCTACAATTTTTTTAAATTAACTCAACAGATACTTCATAAAACCTACAAGATGCACAGAATGTCCTTACCGATTGTATGATAGATGAGAGACAGCTAGAAGCCCGAACCTTTTCACGTGTTTATTGTTCCGCAACATAGTACATCATTTGAGTTTCTGGACGATATGCCATTAACTCTGCCACAGCATTGGCATCTTTCCTTAACTGCCTTCCTTAACTGCCTGTTCAGGGTGACAGAAATGTAAAACTAATTGTTTTCATTGGTCTGCATGAGCGAATACAAACAACTTCCTCAAAATAAAAATTTGTGCAAGAGTACAAACAAAAATGGTAATCATTAATGTGGGGAACTGAGTCAGTGTATAGTTTACAGTTATTTTTACCCCTTAATGTTCTGGGCGTACCTTTAATTCGAAGTAAAACTGCATTACTCCAATGGTATGTGGAAGCGTAGAAATAACACATAATTCCAATACACATTTACTACAATAATTTGGTAAAATTTAATTTTTCAATGTTAACTGTAATGACATATAATGTTCATGTGATTTTTATACTTTTTGTTGGGTTCAATAAATAATTATTGTGTAAAACGATCACCCAAACTATATCTTAGTCGTAGTAATAAGCTTTGGGTGAGCAGCCTGTTGTTTACTTGTAAAACTAATGCTTTCACATAGGAGAGTTGGCTTTTTTGAGCTCTCTCTAATGGCGGACCCATCACGCACACACTCAGTTATTTTCAGAGCCTCATACGATAATCTCATGCACTTTACAACCGGCTGGTCATTTATCCACATCTTTGATGTCAACTTTCCCGTAGATTTATAGTCTTTTCTTTTGTGGTGTTAGGTGAGTGAGGGGTGATTTTAATCTTTGATTTATGATGTTTTTGTAACAAAAGTATAATCATGACTGTTGTTTCCACTTTGAATATAACGTAATGTAGCAATGTACGTTTATACAACTGTACTATGTTCTATTGATAGGGACTTTTTGGACTTCTCCTTTTGGACCTCACTTTTTGGACTTCTCCTTTTGGACCTCACTTTTTGGACTTCACTGTTTGGAACTTTTGTAACCGACTAAACTACCAAGAGTCAAGTATTTAGTTTTACAAACTGCGAGTTTTTACTACAGTGCATCCCCTTGCCAGATGGACCATCCATCAAACCTGACATTGAGCAACCGTAGATGTCACCCCGGGGGAAGTAGGCAACCATCCGTTCCCCTACATTAATTTTAGTTTTAGATATCCTAATTAATTGGCTGTGAAAATATGAAGTAATGTCTCTGTATCATTAAATAAATATAATAATAATCAACAGGAGTTATAGATTGTATGGCAAGTGTGATGAAGCAGTTATGCCCCAGTCACATTTCCGCCGGGCGCCGGTCGGAGAGGGGGCATCGGGCGGTCACCCGATGTCCCGGCCATCGGAGACAAATCCCGGATGTCTCAAATTGCACTTGGTCACGGTCACATTAGATACGGGCGCCGCACGGCAAGAAATTAGATTTCCGCCGATTAAGTCGAACGGACATCGTCCAGGCACCGTACGGAGGCCTTGAGGCACCCGGCCGATGTTTTCCGCCCGGGCGGAGCCCGCCAGGTGAACGGGGGGAGGCCGGACTTATCCCGCACGATACCCGCTTGGGATTTAATGTTTGTACATCTTGGGTATAAATATTGTAACGGGAGGATGCAGAAGCAGAAGCACACAGGATGGCGGTCGCATCACAACGCATCAGGATCCACCAGCTCCGACTACAACTGGCTAAAGCTCGGCGGCAGCATGATGAGGTGTTGGCGGCATTGATCATCGAGGAGCAGCAGCAGGCTAGATGGGAACGGCGCAGGCGCAGGTGGTGGGTGAAGCCATGGTTGCAGCGGCGCGTTATGCTGGGCCAGTACGATACGCTCATGCAGGAGTTGATGAGGGAGTGTGAGGGGGATTTTAAGTCATTTCATGAGGATGGATCCCGACATGTTCCGTGAGATGTTGGTGCGAGTGGGCCCTCGCATCACCAAAAAGACCGAGTAAGTGTAAAGCATAACGCAGGAGTTCGCAAATAGTAATTCATAAAAATGTTACCAGTATGTTAAAAGTGTACTATTATGTCAATTTGTAACTTTCATTAACAGTTCTTGTGTTGTTATGTTTTTAATATTAACATAATTTGTCACATTCATTAACTGATCTTGTGTTTTTATGTTTATAGGCAGAGAGCGCCGCTGGATCCAGGGCTGAAGCTGGCCATCACGCTGAGGTTCCTGGCCACAGGCAACAGCTGCCACTCCCTGGCCTTTTCGTTCCGTGTGGCGCACAACACGATATCTCTCTTCATCCCCCAAATATGTGATGCCATCTGCGCTGAGTTCCAGGAGGAAGTGTTCCAGACCCCCTCCACTCCGGACACCTGGCGGCCTCTAGCCGACTGTTTCTCTAAACGGTGGAACTTTCACCATGCTTGTGGTGCGCTGGATGGCAAACACATTGCAATCAAGAAGCCAAGGAAATCATGGAGCCTTTTCTACAATTATAAGGGCTTTTTCTCCATCGTGCTCCTTGCCATCGTCGACGGCGATTACAAGTTTGTGTGGGCCCATGTGGGTGCCAACGGTTCGTCCTCTGACTGTGGCATCTACAATAACTCCGACCTTGAACCTGCTCTGCGTGAATACACCATAGGGTTTCCCAACCCAGAACCATTCCCTCATGACGACAGAGACATGCCCTATTTCATCGTGGCCGACGATGCCTTCCCTCTCCGGCCGTACATGGTGAAGCCATTTTCTCACCGGTACTTGTCTCACGACGAGCGGATCTTCAATTATCGGTGCTCAAGGGCCAGGAGGCGAGGGTAGTGGAGAATGGTTTTGGCATTCTCGCCAATCGGTTCCGCTGCCTCCTCACCACCATGGCCATCACTCCCGTCAATAGCCGCAAGGTCGTCAAAGCCTGCCTCTGCCTCCACAATGTGATGCGGCTGCGCTACCCAAACCTCCAGAATGCTGACCTGGATGGAGAGGACGACAACGGCCAAGTCATCCACGGCTGTTTCACCGTTTTAAAAGGCGCCCTCTTTTGGTTCATATTAGTCAGCGTGCATAATGATGTCTATGACGTCACCCATGCAGTTTATTTATAAACATTCCTTTTCGCGTCAACCGTTATGTAAAGTGGGCTCGTAAAAAGCGATAACCTGATTGGTTGATAGAAATATTTACATATGTAAACACGTAAAATTAGTTAAAAATATGTGACCTTCCGCCACTACCAAGCAGAAGTACGTTGGGGTCATGGAGTTAATGCGGGAAAAAGATACACGTGACGCATACAGACCGCATTGTGTCTGGACTGCTCTACATGTCGACGGACGATCACCAGACATTTTGTCTCATTTCTCATAAACACAAGTCACAACGGACCCTAAAAACATGTCATCATCTCACAAGATGATGTACTTCAGGAAAAATGGACAAGTAAGTGTAGGACATTTTGTTTTGGATGATTTAAAGCTATGAAAAATTTGGCATTTTTTGTAAACATTTCAACACCGTTTATACGTTTCACGTGCTTTCGCCCCAGTACAACTTCGCCCCTTAATTCCAATGAAGAATAAGATGCAATGGGGCGAGATTTGTGGGGGCGAACTGTACACATGTTAAAAACTGGGGATTTTAGCACATGTTTATTGACGTTGAATGTCATGATTTTTATAGCTCTTGTTTGCTTCCATTCCCTAACGTACCACAACATTTGGCTTCAATCCCCTACCATATCATTTGGTTTTGGTAATATTAGTTAGGGCCTATAGTACCTGACAAAAAAAGAGAGAGAAACAAACAATAGGCCTACATGTACACAGCCCACAGATATTTTCAAATATAACAATTGTTTAGTTTTTTATAACTTTTTTATTTTTGTACATATGTATAAAATACAGTAGTATTATTAAAACGTATACAATAAGCGTGTTATCTTTCGCTAATTGTTAGAATGCTCACCCCTGTGAGTCATAAGTTGCAAGCTGTGTTTGATGTATTCCAGAATGTCAAAACATTACACCACAAATTTAGAAAGAGGCCTAGGCCTACTTGTTTTATAACTATTATTGAAATTTGCATTGGTTTATTTTGTAGGTTTCAACGAATTCCAGGATGTTCAACTACTCGAGTGCTATTTATCCTTCAGATGACACAGTCTGTTGGTTTCGTAGAGCGGTAAGTTTTGGTTGAAGTTATTGTATTTTAATTGAACAGCTCAACTTTGGGTTATTATTAGCCCCATAATTAGTGCCAATATTGTAGACTCTGTCTGACTCTTGGCCCTATGCCTTCATAGCGCTAGTCAGTCAAATGGATTTCGATAAAGAACGGTACAATGTTTGCTTAAATTTTGCCCACAATGTTTTCTTACATATGTTATGATGCTCGCCAGTAAAAAGAAAATCGGTATTCCACTCACTTTGTATAAAATACAGTAGTATTATTAAAACGTATACAATAAGCGTGTTATCTTTCGCTAATTGTTAGAATGCTCACCCCTGTGAGTCATAAGTTGCAAGCTGTGTTTGATGTATTCCAGAATGTCAAAACATTACACCACAAATTTAGAAAGAGGCCTAGGCCTACTTGTTTTATAACTATTATTGAAATTTGCATTGGTTTATTTTGTAGGTTTCAACGAATTCCAGGATGTTCAACTACTCGAGTGCTATTCATCCTTCAGATGACACAGTCTGTTGGTTTCGTAGAGCGGTAAGTTTTGGTTGAAGTTATTGTATTTTAATTGAACAGCTCAACTTTGGGTTATTATTAGCCCCATAATTAGTGCCAATATTGTAGACTCTGTCTGACTCTTGGCCCTATGCCTTCATAGCGCTAGTCAGTCAAATGGATTTCGATAAAGAACGGTACAATGTTTGCTTAAATTTTGTCCACAATGTTTTCTTACATATGTTATGATGCTCGCCAGTAAAAAGAAAATCGGTATTCCACTCACTTTTTGTTGTTGAAATTTATAGAGAATTGCTACTGCTTTACCGACATCAGCCGCCATGATAAGTACTGATGCTCATGGGCACCGATACGACAGTATGACCTCATGCGACCTGCATTTTTCGTTATCGATGGTCGCGCAACTGAAAACTTGACGCGCGATCATAAAAAACAAAGTTTATAGTTAACGCTGAGGCATCTTTGACTAGTAGCCGAAGACGCTGGCGATCATCAGAGTTCGACGATCATCATCATGTCGCCACCAGACTAGACTGCACATACTACAAACGTATATACACACACAGGTAACTAACTACACTGGGGCAAACTGACGTATCAGGGCACATGCGCATGGCGGCTGATGAGGTTTAAACGTGTCGGTGAAGTAGTAGCAATTCTCCACAAATTTTACCAAATCAATTAGGTGGAATGCCTTTTTTTTGTACTGGCGAGCATCATAGAATAGGTAAGTAAACATTGTGGGCAAAAACACTCGGTATACAGCTTGTGCATAGCTGTGGAACTCCCAGTGGGAGTCCTGTATGGGGGACTTTATTTCTTCACAGGGGAATTTTGTGGAAACACGTATGTACTGTTCCTGTGCAAATATTGCAAACTCTGTGGAACGCATGTAAAAAATGAATATTGTGGAATTTGCAGGAAGATGATATTTTCATTTTGCTTATCCTCTATTTATTTATTTATTTATTTATTTTTATTTTTTTGGCAAGCTTGATGACTTTTGACCACACTTCTGGTGCGGTACTGATGTGATGCCGCCTCATTATGGACATCAGTCGCTCCAGGTCATCCCGCATACCATTGACGATTCTCCCTGTGCGGTTAAACTCGGTGTGAATCAGCTCACCACCCTGCTCATTGAGTAAACCAAATCCAACTTGAAACCTGGTGAGCTGTTCGACTGCGTGGTCCTCGAGTAAGTGGAGTTTTGGTGTGATATTTTGTGTTGGGAACATCAGCCTGTATGAATTCATGAAATCTTTGATGCAAACATCTGTAATTCAACAAAAGAAGCCAATTTATGGTTAACGACATTACATAAAGGATCCTCCATTCTGGGCCCAATTTCATAGAGCTGCTTAACAGCCAATTTTTTGCTTAGTGCGATTTATACTTCATAGTGCTCCTAACGTTATTGAATGAAGTAACAATGCAAATCCAAAGTAAACGCGCAAGCTGGTCGCCTAATTTTCTTGCTAACCTGTGAAATACGCTTTTTTCTGTTAAAGTATGCAGAAAAATCTGCTTACTGTTAAGCAGCGCTATGAAATTGGCCCCTGACCAACAAAGAATTCAAAGTGATGTACAGTCACTATGTATTGTTATACATACCAATTCGTTTTAGATTGTGTACATCAAGTCGCTCTGCATGGTTTATACCATGATGCACGTCGGCAAACTTCAGAAAAATGTTACTGAAGTTGCTGCGGCATGTTGCTGCCTGCCGATTTAAGCGGTCCTGTGCAGCAAGAGGTATGTCATCGCTGAGATTCTCCTCAACTTTCTGCACTGGAACTGAAGTTAGGGCTTGTATCACATCTGGCTGAAAAGTACAAAGAACTCATACTTTTTAAAGTGCAAAATATTACACAGACCATTTTAATTTTTGTTTTTTACTAATATTAAAAACAAAAATTTTTGCTTCTTTTTACCTTGCAGCATCTGTGCACATGGTTGCCGACGAAAGACTTCCCATGATAAGCCTGCCTCTGAACTTTGAAGGAACTCAAGACTTGATCAAGGGCGCTAGATACAGGACCTGTGGCAAAGTTCATTATGGTGGAAGCTGCTTCATTTTCCTGAGGGGAAAAATTCTTATAAGAATTAATGAAAATACAATTGGCAGGGGTGTACAAAAGTGACAATCACAAAAACTAGCATGTATTTTTGTGAATAACCAGATAGATTACGCACCTGCTCCATTATTTCAGCTCTCAATCTGAAAGCTTCATTGGCCAGTTCACGAAATTCAACACTAAACTGTTGTTTGTTGAGGACGCACAGAGGTAAGTCCTCCTCAATCTTCTCAAGAGAGACACGCTTTTCAGCCAGCACAGCACTGATCTCCTGTTGACGCTTTGCTTCTGTTAGAATTTGATCTTCAAAGTTGGAACTGGAAGGAAGATCGGTGTCATCATGTTGAGCTCTCAACTGACAAAGCTGCAGATCCAGATCATGGCAGGCACTCTCAAAAAGATCAAATAGCTTCTTGTAAATGCCCAGAGAGAGATGGAGACTGGGAAGTACGACCTGTGAAAGTGTAATACAAATAGGTATTTCATTTAAGTCCGATGGAAGCAAATAGTACATGTACAGTGCTGAAGGATACACTTTAAACAGCAGGTGATTTTAATGTGGTAGTATGTACAAGACTTACGTGGTTGATTTCAATTGGCATCATTGGCTCATGGACTACACTAAAGGAAACTTCCTTTGATCGTTGTTTTTTCGCACCGTCTTTGAGAAAATCCTGGTACCTAGAACGAATTGAAGCGAGTGTCCTTGGTTTTGAGGGTGCTCTCTCTTGGTATGGATGCTGCATATCATCCTTGGATGCTTCACAATATATGCAGCAGTACCGAGCTGTGAAAACAAAAAATACAAAAAAGATAAATTCATGTGCCAGTTAAAATAAATTTCAGTAAGTTGTAATAACTAGCTATAAATGTACATACCATTGCATCCATTGATTCCATACAGCTTATTGAGAAGCTCATAATCTCCATACCCAAAGAGTCTGAAAGATCGGTCACTGCAAAAAGAAACGATGCCAAAAAATATGCCTGTTTATAAAAAGCATTGATTTGGCGTTGGCAGTGAGAGACTTACAAATTTTCATTGAATGTGCATTTAAAACTCAACAAAAAAGCACTTACTGCCATGTCTGTGTTGACAGTTTAGCAATCTGGTCCATTATTGGTGGAAGTGTGCACAGGAGATTGGCATAGGAATCGGTGGCCTCAAAGCATGCAAAAACGATGGTGTTTGTGAGTGAGTTTGGGTGTGGGACATTGGAGATTTGAAAACTCATTTTAAATGAGTTGCCCCCTTTGTCCCCACCAAACTTAATCCATATTTCGTCATGGGGAATGACACCTTCATGCCATGTTACGATACCTTGCCTGTGGATGGAAATGAAAGTATTCATGTAAAAAATTGTATGTTGGTCAATGAGTATTTGTTTTTATATTTGTTCTATTTTTTTATATTTTTTATTATCCATACACTTGATATTTCTAGCTAAGGTAAAACAAACATTCTTTAACTGAAACATTAAAATTTAACAAAAGTGTTGTGACAATATTTACCTGTCGATACGATCCAGGTAGTCTACTATCATGGCAGCAATGTCTCTGACAAACACAAAGGGAACACTTTGTGCTGACAAACCATTTTTGCCATCAGCAGTAGTGCTGTTTTAGAGGTTTATTTTCTCCCCTTGCAAATTGTCCTTCAAAAGGCTGTTTTGTTTTTGTCTCATTTTTCTCTCGGAAGTAATTTTGAAGCTGTTGTCAAAGTATCTGTGGGTAATTAATGTTGTGGATTCCTGTAAAGTTTTATTGGCCACATCAGTGAAATAGATGTAGATTTGCACACTCATATTTATTTATAAATTTTATTATGATATATTTTCATTCAATTTTCATGAAATAGTTAACTGCAAAAATTTATTTTGTTAATAGCATTATTACAAATATTTGTTCACAACTACCTTCGAAGCTTCCTTAGCTGGTCCCAGGCCAGATGGCAATCTTGCATCATGGCAAGGGCTGTGTCAGCTGATAAAGTTGCACTCTGTTGTATTTTAGGCGTGACTTTGGTTGGTGGGGTCACCTTTTGGATACGAGCAGGCTGTAAATAATAGAATAGAAATGAGATAAAGACAAGTCTGTATTTCTTAATTTTGTAAGAACTAGATGATTGAAGCTTAACCACTCTTTAATTACTTTTTCCATTTGTCTGTAGCTGCCTCTATTGCAGGGGGAAGGGGGTCTCCAACTTTGTGGGCCTTCGCTAAATTTGTTAGCATCTCTGCAGCACTTGTTGGGTCAAAGGGTTCGGGGTCGTTTTCTTTTTCATCCAGTTTGAAGACCGGCGAATTTGAAACTGGCTTGGGCTGTTTAACACGGCACTCATGTTGCAATAATCGGGTTATTTGTTCAATGCCATCACATGCTGTACACACAACATTTAGATTGTCCAGTTGAACACTTAGCACTCTGGGACTTGAAGTGATGCTGCTATACTGTACATGTTGATTACATATTGGGCAGTTGATGTTTGGACTTAACGAATGCTTGAAGCACTGTGTCAAACATTGCGCACAGAAGTTATGTTGGCACGGTGTCTGAACTGATGGCTTTCCCAGTATACAAAGACAAATACTACAAATGAAGAGTGACTGTTCCCACTGATGACCAATGATTTCAAAACTAATGGGATATTCCAGATGTTGCGCATCACTTAATTGATGAAATATATTGTCATCGCTCAGTGAAAAGGGCAAAGTTTGTGTATAAGCTATTGTTGATTTAGGCCTACCAGCCTTTGGTTTAGACTGCGGTCCTCCTCTAGACTGTTGCGTAAAAAGTTCACACACGAAACAAGTTCCAGTTCTTGTATGCTTTGGCCAATTTTGTTGGATTCGCTGTTTATCTTTGAGGCTCTGAACAGTATAAAATCGTTCTCCAGATTTACAGTGTCTTAGTTTTCTTGAACATTTTTCACATATTTTTGATGGATGCTGGTCCGCTGAATCTTCCCATACACTTATACCGAAATTATTAAATAATTATTTGCTATACTCACTGGTTTCCTTTGGAAGGTTACGAGAACTGTGAATTGTGATTCTGTTTGTACATACTCTACAAATTTTTCCTAGAGCTTGTTGATGGAATTTGAAACTCATAATGAATAAAATATGTGTAAATATCACTGAAACTCATATTTGTTCCTGTGCGTTTTTTATCACTACTCCCGTATAATCTACTGTGTAGAATATTGATGAAAGTTTTGTGTGTAAACTAGTGCATTTACATAGCGCGCCATTCTGACGTATATCACCGGTGCCCACACAACACCGTACAAAATGATAGAGTTAATGGGATTACCAGCGAAAAAGTTACTGCGGCTGGGCCGTCTGCACGGAACGTTCGTTAACGATATTAATGGCAGTTTTGTTAGGCCTCGGTTTTTACAAGTTTTCAACAACATTATTGAATACTTAAACGAAATGTCCTACATGAGATTAAACGTTTAAAAAGTGAACATAGTAGTTCGTTTTAATAATCCTTATTGACAAGTTAAAACTAGCCCCTGTTAAGTAAAAAGGGAGGTTTTTGGAACGTCGTTTGAATCTTTCGAACAACGAAAGACGATGTACGAATATGACGTAAAAATAGTTTTTTTTTCCGGCTTTTAAATTTTTGTAAGCACCCACTAACCACAAGAGTATAATTTAATTATGATTCATCACAAAAGTTTAATAGAACGTCTATTTCCTTCGTGTGAAGGTTTAATTTCGCTATTTCGACCCTGTTTTCGTCAGCTCTGTGATCTATGGGGGCAGCCATTATTGGCGTGACGTCATCGTTTTGACATGAATTATGCATGAGTGGCTACGGTATGGGAAAACTTCTTTACGCGCGTCACATACGCGTGAAACAGCCGTGCATCCTTGGCGCATGGAGAGACGGAGCCCTTCTCCAGGAGATGGAGGAAGCCGGGCGAGCACCTCGAGAACCCCGTGCAGGGAAACAGCAGAGAATATATCTCAAGCACTATTATAATAGTGCTGTAGGCAGCGTGCCATGGCAGGAGGCCGCAATCAACTTGTAGGACTTACATCATGTGACCCCTGTGTCTGAGGGACCCCCAACTACCTATTGACTGTATAAAACTTGTATAAAAATGTTTTGTTGTATATAATCTGATGTGTAAATAAATAATGATGTAATTTTACCTATAAAAAAGTGTTTCAGTCAGTGATTATCTCACAAACCAAAACAGGATCATGAACCCCCCCTCAAAAAAATAACAGTAGCAGGGACCCAACCTCGTTTGATTACACCTGTAATGACTGAAGAAGAAACCTCAGGGTTTAAAATAAAAGGTCACATGACTTTCTTTTGGTATTCATGTCTATATAGGTCACATTGACCTCATTGTGGTAGACGTTTGATAGTATTTAAGGTGTACAAATACGTGAATGGCTGAGAAATTAGGTCATAAATAAATATCATTAAAAAAAAATTAGCCCCCGCCCCCCCATGATGACCCGTAACCATATATGTGACCCGCTCTGAGAAAAGGTGATATAAGTCGCGCTATGCATTAATGCACAATGGGCCATTCCATGTTGAGAAGGTGAAAAATTATTGCAGATTTGATTTTTTGTTGTTGTCTTGTATTGCATCTTTGATTTCTATTTTTTCAGATTTCATTCACAGAAATGTTTATTTCCATGAATAAAGTGAAAAAAATCCATCATTTTGTGTGCATTGTTGTCTTGTTTTGTTTTAGACTGAGTACGTTACGCGGGACAAAAGGCCATGATTTGTCCCTTCGGTTACGAAATTCTTCTATACCCACCATGTAAAGTTTGGTATCGTCTGATAGCTTGACATCCACTATTTCCAAATTTGGTTATGCTTTAGGCCATAGGTCAGATGCAAATGAGCTACGAAGAAAAGAAATTGATAAACAAACTACCCCTTGTTGCTACGGGTGTCGCGATCTCGTAACACGTGTGTACAACACGGCCCATACTGGCTACAGCGCATGCGCACTAGTGCCAATTTAGCTTGCAGCGCATGCTTCACTCTTTCGTTGTGTACGTGGCTGTTCGATTTAGAAACTAACGTTACAATCTTTCTCAAAGTATCGTATTTTCCACAATTTTAGTTTTGTATTTTCTTTAGTATATCTTCGTAATAATGTGTTCGAAGGATCGTTGTTTTGCCGATGCATTAAACGAAATTCGTGATGCCAACCTTCACGGTATTGAAGATGAGATCGTTGGATTTGTGAATGATTATTTCATGGGCGACGATGTCGATGCATGACGACGAGTCCTCTGAATCGAGTGACGGCAGTGACATTGACGTGTTACTGTTAGTGAAAATGACGAAGAAAATGACCCAATTGACCCCAGACCAACCAATGTTAGTTGTGGACATTGTTCCCTTCGAGGATGAAAGAGAAAGTAATGGTGCCCTCGAGTGTGATGCCGACCGCGTAAAGGCCGGGGATTTCAACTGCAGTTGCGAGCTTTACCGCGGCGGCCGATGTTCCCAGCGTTTTTGTTTCCTTGATATTCTTTCTTTGAGTAATAGTCTTTGTTACTTAGTTTGGGTTTAGTAAGAATTTCTCAAGAAATTTTTTTAACTCATAAAATTTAGTTTTGGGTATTGGGGGAAAAAATAAAAATTTATAAATGTTTTTAAATTAATTTTTTAATTAATTTATTTTTTAATTAAATTTTAATGTATGCAATAAGATAAAATATTAATAGAGTACCAGATTCAAACAAAGTTCCATCATAAGCCTACACCATGGTAATTTCCCCCTTTTTTAAATGTACGTAATGTACTAAGTTGTACACTCTATTCCTTTATTTTACACCAAAAAATCTTTTAATGATTATGCAAATTAATTAAAGCTAATGATCTGAACGAGTAAAATCTTAAAAAAATTGTAACCTCGATGGAAAAATATTAACAAATCACCCACGAAAATTTCAAACAGATGGCATTACAGGAACATGTTCGTTGCTAGGTGGAATTAATGTGAGCTTTTCAGCATCATTTTTCAACGACGCAAAACATTTCAAAGGCCGTTTTCTGTGTTATGTAAATCAGTCATCATGGAAATTATCAATATGCAAATACGCAATTATCTCCATAACGGTAAGGGCTACAGAGCTCTACCATATACCAAATGAAAGCTTATGTTGTGTGCTTTCCAGCCATATATACAACTCATGTGATCATGGGGGGGGGGGGGCTAATTGTTTTTTTTTTATTTGGTTTGTGGTGGGCCACAAACAAACAAAACACAAATGATACATTGTTAACACCTTTATTACAACATAACATAACATAACAACAACGGGCTTCAAACGTCGGGCTCCTCGGGCTGCTGAGTGTCATCAATGTCCTCGCTGTCTTGGATGATGCGAGTCCCCCGAAGTGTTTGCGAAACCATCTCTGAAGAGTCCCGGACTCGGGTGGGGGTGGAGGTGGTGGTGCTGAGTGAATCCCCAAAGTTGAGGGAGGTCATGAATCTGGACGGAGACGGGGTCACACCTGCTGGAGTGTCTGATGCCGCCACGTACGCCTGCGTGATGATGTTGGCGGCTGGCTGGCTGGGGGGTTGGGTGGATGACTGGCTGGGCGGCATTGTGTATTGGGCCCCCATGTCCCACGGCTGCTGTGCTGCTGGAGCTGACTGTGCTCGTGGTGGGACGGGGACACCCTGCATCTGCTACATACATGATAATGTTATTATTTTATTGGGGTACAATTTAAATTTCATTTGATAAAATATTAACTATTTTTCAGGATGTAAATAAATCCTATCATGTGAAGTTATTACCAACAATACATATTATTAATTGTAATTACTGAGATGAACTAGTTCATTGTACATAAAATTCTATCTCTTGATCACAATACAATAATTACAATGTTTACTTTTTTACACAAACATACCGTTTGGCCTCGTGGGGTAAGTTGCTTCTGAGGAAGCGGGGGCGTGGCAAAGCTCCCGTGGGCCGGCATCAGCAGGTCAAGCATGGTCGTCTGCTGTGGCTGGAGGCGCTGCATGGGCTGCTGAAGGTGTTGCAGTGGCTGCTGCAGGGGCTGCTGAACGGGGTGCTGCAGGGGCTGCTGAAGGGGCTGCTGAACGGGGTGCTGCAGGGGCTGCTGAACGGGGTGCTGCAGGGGCTGCTGAACGGGGTGCTGAAGGGGGAGCAGGGGATGCTGAAGGGGTTGGAGGGGCTGGGGTAGCGGCTGCTGGGGAAGGGGCTGAGGGTCTGCGGTCAGGACGGGGTCGCCTGCTGTCACAGGCATATAGCGCATCGCCACAGCAAACATGTCGCGCTGATAGTCGCGCCACGCGGAGCCGGGGACAGTCTGGGCGGTGCTGGCCAGCCACCTCACCCATGCCGTCCTCTCAGTCACAACCTCCTCCCCTTGCAATGCTGCCTCCATCTGAAACACAGCACATAATATGTCAAGGTAAATTATAATAAATAAAATTATTATAAAAAGGTACATTAATATTAAAAACTATCAATACTATAAGTGTAATTACAGGTAAATAGTAAATTTTATAATAATAAAATATTAATTAATAGTAATATTATTATTAAAAAATAGGACACAAAAGATAATTACTCTCTTGCACTACCATGAAGCTGAAATTCACTACTCACCAAATTAATAAACATTTTAAAAGAACCAACGGTTACACATTAATTTATATTTATATTTACCTTTTTTGCCACCTCAGCCTCCTTCTGCCTCGACTCCTTGAGCATTTCTGTCAGTAGGTCCGCCACAGGCTGCTTCTTGCGCTTCTGCTGCTGCTGCTTGGGTCGGCTGACAGAGCTGGCCCTGCTGTCCTCGGACGTCCCCGCCCTGGCCATGATGGAGGTGCCGTCTTCAGCCTCATCCTGTGCATCGTCATCGTCATCATCATCCTCGTCGGCACCTTTAGGACCTGGCAACTGAAGCATAAGCAAGGAAAAAAATTATATGTGTGGCCAATTCAATAAAAAAAAACCACAAACACGATAATGATGTACATGGAAAACATTTAAAAGATTAAGCCAAGTATGTCTAAGTACAAAGTTCTACGCAGTAAAATTGTACATTGAAACATCTTTTAAAATGCTCTACACATTTCTTAAACGCTTCCTTGCAGATGCTTACCTTCCCCATCACCTCAAAGTCGCTCCTGGGCTTCATGTAGGCGTCCAGGAAGGCGTAGCGCTCCAGCTTGAATTTCTGCTTCAGTGTCAGCCGTCTGGGAGCCTGGCCACTCTTCGTCGCCCTTAGATTTTTGAGCTTGCCGTGGTCGGTGCGGTTGCTTGTGAAGCGGGTCCACACTTGCTTTGCTAAACACAAACAATAAATTTGACATTTTAAGGCATTGAAATTATACAATAAATATTTTAAATGGCTTCTTTATATTTGTGTTGCATGTTATTTTTAATGGATTTAAAATGCACAATGAAACATTATTCCCAATGTATTTCATATACTCAACTAGTAAATAAATCCTAGGGAGAAATAGGGTACAATAAAACATTATTAAAAAGTTACATTTTCACGTTGTTTTTTGTACTCACCAGTCCAACCCAATCTTGCGCGCAAACTCATCCAGTTCGCTGTTCTTGCGTTGCCTGTTCTTGTACAGGTCGTGGGCCTGGTCGTAGAAGTACGGCCTCTCCTCAAAGAAGGCGGCGATGCGCTCCTCGATCACCATGTTATCCACCCCCTGGGAGCCGCTGGCCTCATCCCCTTCCTCAAACATCTCTTCTGGGTCAGTTGGTGGAGGAGGAAGCGAGCCCATGTCACTGCCACTGTCACTGGCCGGGTGAAGCTCACGCCGGGAGGGGGATCCAGCCTGGGGGAGGTCCTCACGGCCACTGTGGCCGCCGCCTTGGCAGCCTTCCCCTTCTTGCCCTTCTTTGGATCAGCCTTCTCCCCAGCCTTCTCTCCTGACTTCTTGGTTGCTTTGGGCATCTTCTTGCGACCTGTAGAGACTTCTTGAAAACTTCTGGAGACTTCTTTCCACCTGTAGAGACTTCTTGAAAACTTCTAGAGACTTGTTGAAAACTTCTGGAGACTTCGTGAGACATCAACTGCGACGGAAATGAGGCCGTGCACTATCGTCCGGCGCTTTATATACTTCCCGGAGGGGCGCCAGGCGGGCGTCTGTGGCCGGTTTCAACTGGTTTCAGGCGCCCGCACGATACCCGCGCGGGCGCCGGACGGGCGCCGTCCTGAGAGCCGGGGGGCCGCTCGGGCGCCGGCCTGGCGCCGGTGACTAATCGGTAGGCGCCCGCACGGTTTCTTGATACCGCTCGGGCGCCGTACGATTACCCTTCGGCGCCCATAAGGCCATCGGGAGGACCCCCCGGACACCGTACGGTCCAGGTGGCCCCCGAGCCTTTCCTAATCTCTTAATTAATCCTTTGATGACCGTACGATGCCGCCGGGTGTCGTGGGGTGGCCGTTAGGCTATCGGACGGCTCCCTTACGGGTCCCCTGCGGTTCATTTGCGATGAGTTAGGTCGAAAAAAAGTCTGCCGGCCATCGGAAAATTATAACTCCGCGTTAAAAGTTGGCGGCGGCCCTTGCGGCGTGTTTTAATCGGCCGATAGCTCCGATTGATCCGCCGGTGACCGTAAGATTTCCCCGATTCCCGTGCGATTTTAGGCAAAAAGCTCGCCGGGCTGGCGCCTTTCCTACAATCGGCGTAAATGTGACTGGGGCATTAATGATAATAATAGTAGGATTCATAAGGTGCCTCACACTCGAACAACCCAACGGACTATAACAGAAAAGAAAAACAAAACTAAGTGAGAATAAAAAAATAATGCCTACTTTAAAACACTTTCAGTATATATGGTATAGAGTATTTAAAAATAAATGCACAAAAAATGGGACCAGCCAGGCCCCGCACAGCAGAAATGATGTATAAAAAGAAATGAAACCATTAAAATTTAGTAGTTTTTGCCACAATGAGCTGAACCTAGCAGTTCTAAGTTTCGTCCAGGTTAAGGCATAACTATTTAGATGATTGGGTTTTGTGTTGCCATTAACCTTTTATTCTAACAACATTTTTTTTTCAAATGTATGACAAATAAAAATAAAAATATATGCAAATTCATTTAACGACATATTTACACTCTAAAAAATAAATGCTCAATATTGGGTAAAATTTACATCTTTTCGAGGGTAAAAAGGGAACATGGTCGTTCACTTTTGTAAAATTATTGCACAACATCCAAAGTGTTAAAAGTACCCACTCCTGTGTAATTCTTAACACAAACCTGTGTTGAAGCTTAGCACAACACAGATGGGTAAGAAGTTTACCCATGTGACGACCATGTTCCCTTTTTACTCAAAAATTGGGTAAACTTTACCCAACCACCATTTTAACCCTGTGTTGTGTTATTTCTTTGTGACTGGCAATATTATTCACCTTCAAGTTAATTTTGGGAAGATACATACAAATAGAATGTAATAAGTAGGCTTGTCCTGCGCTCCCAATGCAAAATGCATCGTTTTCGTTATGATCTTCATCCTCTTGCTGTTGATCATTATCTGGGTCAAGATTAGGTTCTCTCAGGTCCTTGCTGATGTTGAACAGAATACAGCAGGCAGTGATGATGTCACAAGCCCTCTCTGGCACAATCTGTATTCCATGACCAAGTAGACATCTGAATTTATTCTTAAGCTGCCCGTTCACTTGCTCAATAAGCACTCGTGTGGCAGCATGGGCCCTATAAAAATAATAAAGTATGAATAAATACATTAAATAAGAGACCTTTGGCAACGATAGAATTGTTATCTTAATTTTAGTATTTATTTATTTTATTTAATGATTGATTGACCCTCTCCCCCGCTTCGGACTTTTTGGGCAGTGCATTGTACCCTGTTATTAAATTATTTCCTAATTCACCTGTTGTATTCTCTCTCCGCATTGGTGTCAGGATTTGCTAGTGGGGTCATTAACCATGGCTGTACTGGGTAGCCAGAATCGCCCAAGAGGATGCCATGTAGCCTTCCACCTTCAAACAGCTGCCCTATCCGACTTGCATGTAGGATGCGGCTATCATGGGTGCTGCCTGGCCACCTTGCTGCTACACTGGTGATCCGACAATTAACATTGCATATAAGTTGGACATTTATGCTGTGTTTGCCTTTTCGGTTGACATATATGTGTTCATTGTCTCCGAGTTTACATCCATGAATACAAACGTGGGTACCATCTACCACACCAACTAGTTGGGGGAATCCTGCGATGGTGAAGAAACCTCTCTGCATATCCCGCACTGCTGCTGGGTTTGATGGAAATGAAATGTATTTATTTCTCAAATGACAAAGTTTAAGAGTAACTCTTCTTACAGGCCTATTAATTTGTCAAAGTGACTAGTTTTAGATAGCCTTTATTGAGTGACTAATTAATTTTTAAGAAGACTAATATATGACTAAAATAATAAGATCTTTTGACTAATGTACATTTGTTCCTTTGTGACTTCAACTAGTTTTTAATTATTTGATGGTCTGACTAATGTTGCCTCCCTTACGGAAATGTCCAATGGCTTTCCCATGGGAATACCATTGGATCCCATTGGATTGCCATGGTGTCTTATGGGATCACCATGGGGTCAAATTGACACAGTGGTGACCCACATGGGGAAAGCTGGTCACCATTGGGATCACCATGGGGTTTCATTGACACAGTGTGGGCTCACATGGTGAGCCCATGGGACACAGTGGTGACCCACATGGGGAAAGCTGATCACCATTGGGATCACCATGGGGTTTGATTGACACAGTGTGGACTCCCATGGTGAGCCCATGAGGGAAACATATCACCTTTGGGATCACCATGGGGTTTCATTGACACAGTGTGGGCTCACATGGTGAGCCCATGGGACACAGTGGTGACCCACATGGGGAAAGCTGATCACCATTGGGATCACCATGGGGTTTGATTGACACAGTGTGGACTCCCATGGTGAGCCCATGGGAGAAACATATCACCTTTGGGATCACCACAGGGTTTCATTGACACAGTGCGGGCTCACATGGTGAGCCCATGAGGGAAACATATCACCTTTGGGATCACCATGGGGCTTCATTGACACAGTGGTGACTCACTTTTTGAGCCCATGGGGGAAATCAGATCACCATGGTGTAATACAATGTACCTGTTTTCCCAGTCACCATTGTGCCAATGAAACCCCATGGTTATCCCTATTTGAGGTCCGTTCAAGGCACTAAGTAATCAAATTATGGAGGAATCATGTACCACGAGTCAATAGTTTCACTACAAATGATCATCATGGGTTTTTAATATGGTGGCACATCCTCCTTGCAGTGAATGTTGATTTGATGGAAATAACACACATCCCATCACTGGTGGAAGCATACTGCCTTATGTTATCAAATTTAGTTAAGAACTCATCAAATGTACCATTCGGGGTCGTCTCTAGTCTATAATGAGTTTGCATGAATCTATACCCAAAATATTATCAACACTGGAAACAAGAAGAGGAAAAATGATACCCCTAGCTCTTTTGTCCTAAAATAATTGTTTAGGTATTTTTTTAAACAAAAAACAAATAATAAAAAAGAAAGTTTGCTTGTTGGTCACACTCACATAAGGAAATGTGGGCTGGGTTCTTGAATCTGCCTATTGCCTATTAGTTAGTTCCTTTTGAAATAATTTGCTACCATAGGAAACACTAAACTACATGTATAACTTGTTACATGAAAATAATTTAATGTCATCAAAACAATCAATGTCCAATTGCCAAATTCTATCCAAAACTAACCAATATTTTCTGAAGTATTTCACATTTATGACTCCAAGCAGTACACTATAAAACATCTTCACGTACATGACAATGAGTTTCCACGACATGCATTTTATGTTTTTTTTATTAACTGTTAAAACATTATAAGTTTTGAGGCTTTGCATGGTTAACATCACAATTTGGAAGTTAGGTAATAACACATCTTCACAGTATAACTGGTAAAAATTGCAAATTTTATTTTACCCTTTTTGAGAATCACCAAGCAATTTTAGCAAATCCTTATGCAGTGTACTTTGTTTCACAACTTTCTAAATTAAAATCTGGCTCTGTGCAAATCTAGGTGTTTTCAATTAATTTTGCATTGTTCTGTGTTACTTTCTTTTGCCACCTTACACATGTAAATTCTGCTCAATTTAGTAAGACTCCTGCTTTCTATGGGGCGTTAGAACAATGATTATAATTTAAATTTCATTAAGACTTAATATTATATAAAATTATTTTCTGATGTTATATTTTTAATTTCTATTTTGCTGTGGAGGTACCAAGTTTAGGTAACTATATCATCGACACAGTTTACAACATTTTCAAATTGAAATGATGAACTATATAATGTGAGGGTAATTTTACTAAACATTTTATGAAACTTCATCCATGTGCAACCTCACTATGAAGTTGACAGATACTGTCACTGTGAGTGCTGCTTTTAGTAGTTCATAGAGGGCTCCTCTCATCTTATATATGCCGATTAATGTTTACTCTATTCTCTACAAGCAACAATTTTGGCAAAAGTGACAAAGTGAATTCCTATCAGCTAATCATTTTCTACAGTAATAGGAAAAGTGCACGCATAGGTATGTGGAAATTTTAGATGACACTTCTCAATGAGAATACATAATTTGTCCTTCATAGTAGTAGCATCACAAGCTTCGAGTTCATCAGTTATTCTACTCACTACTTTTATGTGGTCTGCACTGGCCCCTGTTTGCCTGTCAACTAGAATACTTCTCCTCTCATTTACTAACAGCTCATTATAAAAAACATAGCACTTGTTCTCCACAACACAGAAATGTGTTACAACACCATATGATCCATCTTTAAAATTCACAGTGTAGGAATTTCTACGAGTGACTTTGTTGTAGGACTTTGATTGGATCAATGTCCCTTCCACCACCACACGATCATAGCAGTCAATAATATTTGGAACTGGATTTTCAAGGAGGGTTTCCAAAGCAAGTCTTTCCTCAAGTGTTACGTTGTTTTTTAACACAACCTAGAACAGTAACTCCAGGAGAGATGTGGTATGCCCTCTTTATGGTAACAAGGTCATCTGTCAACGATTTGCAAAACTCATGTACTGTTGACAATTCACTAACATAAGTGGATATTAACTTTGGTAGATGTCTCCAGATAGTGAAATTTTCAATTATTTGAAAAGGTACACCTTGAGTACCGTGGAACATTTTGAGCAATGTTCCATTGTGGGATTCAAAGTGGAAATTAGAGCTTACCCATAATGGTCCCCAGTTCCGCACAGTTGTTACAATATGGAGGAGCTGGTGGACATTGTATGTCATGTGCTGCTGTCCATATAATATTTCAACAAACAGTACAAACTTGCGTAACATAATGTCTGCATTGATAAGGTCAGATTCAAATATTGACTCAGACAGTAGTAAGGAGATGCTATGTACTAACAATAGCCAGTGCTTCACATATGCTTCCGAGAGCACACCACTCAGACATGGAAGCGAGTAAAAGAGAAGCCATGATCGCCATTCTGATCCCTTCCAGAACCGCCTTTGTGAGACAGAACGAGGAGTACGTGATATGGCTCTTGGTGGTTTGATACTCGTTAAGCGGTCATTGATCTTATCAACTTGTCTTCCTATGTAATAGTCTTCATCGTGACTTGAGGAGTCTAACCACAGACTGGAAAAATACCTGGTGACTCCAAGCAGTGTATTGTGTAGATAGTCAACACTAAACCCACTGATGATGTTGAAGGATGTGAGTAAAAGTAGAATCGAAGGACCTTTCACACCACAAATATCTACTTTCTCTCTGCATGCCTCTTCAGCCTGATCTACAGTTTGTTGTTGTGTTCTTTCTGGTACAGCTTCTTCTTGGTACGGATACACTTGGACGTGTCCTCTTCCCTTAGCAACACGTAGCCCTTGTTGGACACACCATGCACATCCAAACTTCCCGTTATATTGTTTAAACTTCTAAAGAGTGCATCTAGCGACAGCGTCACATGAGCAAATGAGTGTGAATACTCTTGTCTGAACATTTGTGGCACCTTTAGTCCAGGAGAAGCCGTTCTCAGCAAGGTCATTACATTCATAAACAAAAGGCCTCAAAAACACTGTGGGATCTGGCTTCCCTTCGCCAAACCACAATCCTGTGAGCAAAACATTGCTCTTCCGGATTTTAGGTGGCAATTCATTGATAATGCACTGCAATGGCCAAATTGATACATTGGACGACTTGAAGACTGGCACCCCATCAGTGTTCCAAGTTATTGAAATGTTTTCCGATTTCATTAAGTCAGGTACAGATCTATACAAATTCCCATCATATATATCTTCAATATTATCTGCATTAATTTTCTGACGTGTGTTTTGGTGGTTGACATAATTTTGTATATCAGGATCATTGAACAGTTCTTCAAGCTGTGATTTTAATGAGCTGACAATAAAAAAATTACCACCTTTTACAAGGTCACTGCGAGAGCGCCTTTGATCACAGATGCTGCATGTCACTTCCTGCTCTTCACAGGGACCAATGTACTCTGTACAATTTTCACAGTAGAAATGCAGGTTGACTTTGTTTTTTGAGCTTCCAATTAATTTCTTCAAATGGTGCAAGGTATTGGGTACACAATTGTTTTGACCTATTATGGTCTCAATCAATTGCAAGAGGTCAGAAAGAGCTGCCTTTGTGAGCGAATGCCTCAATGCAAAACAGTAAATCATTGTAACTATTTGGCCCACTGTTATATTAGATCCGTTAAATATTGGCTTATCACTCTCATTGTCCCCAATTCCTTCCTCCTCACCATCTTCTCCATTGTCCATGTGTTGCTCTTCATGTTCATTGTCATCCATTTCTTCCTCTTCACGATCTTCTCCATTATCCATCGGTAGCTCTTCATGTTCATTGTTATCTATTTCTTCCTCGGTAAAATCTTCTCCATTGTTGTGTCGTTGTCCATTCTCCGTGGCGTCCTCTTCATGTTCATTTTCATCAGTTTCTTCATCTGCACCATCTTCTGCATTGTCCCGAGTATCCTGGCCATCCATGTGTTGCTCCTTTTGACTAACCACAATGTTAAGCTCATCAACTCTGGAGTGATCATCAGATTTTTGTTCAAATATATCTATGGCATTTTCTTCAACCCTTCGTTGCTCTTTATGTTCCTGGTCACCCTGAAATTGTAAAAGCAAATTGAGAATCATTTGCATTTAATAATATTTAGTAAATTTAAAAATAGCCACATTATTGCAGGCCTTTCTGATGTTTTGTCCAATATAGACTCATTATACTTCACGAATATTAATTAGATTTCATGAATGGTTTTAAGCTAATTGGATGGTGTAACAAAAGAACATAATTTTTAGTGGGACCATGTGAACAATTTCTGCATGTCAGTAAAGAAAATAACCCAAGCAAAGGTTGCAATCATCTTGTATCATTCATTATGTACCACATGAACACAAACATATTGGCCTACCTCTCCTATTTCCTTGTGTTCCTCTGGGTTTTTATCCCTCAAGTCTTTTTCACTTCTCCAACGGCATTTTGTACGCAATGGAATGGGATCATTCCACAAGTAGCGCTTATAATGGCCTCTGGGCTTAAGTTGATTAACATGGCCCATTTTCTTTGATCTGTCACACTACATTGCACCACACTTGTTCTGGAGCCCAGCTAATGTAAATTATAAATGAAAACAGATCACTGCATCAACAATGGAGATTAAATGCAATACTTTTCCACATAAAATACAATATGCTTGGAAAAACAAAGGTAAGAAAACATCAGAAAAAACAAAACTATGTGTACATGCACTCATATTTCTAACAAGTGATATCAAGTATGATCATTGACAATTGATGTTTGACTTGACAATAATTGACAGTCAACAATATTTACTTACGGGCCAATCCACAGAAAGTCCAGTGGAATTGGCCCTCAATGGGGCTAGCATTTTATATTTTATAGAAAACATCAAGAGTTGTCATTTAAGACATAACTCGGTCATATGTTATTCCTTGCATTTGTCATCACTGTCAGTTTGTCAAGTACATGTAGGCCTGGCCCCATTCATGAAAGTGAGCTATCCCAGAATAACAGATTGTATGCTAAATGTATCTGCTGGGTAAGGTTACATAATCACAAAGTTTTTGGTTGTAACGTTAATAATTAGCAGAACAAAATTTTAAAAAGAAAAGAAAAATCGCTCCATTTTTTTCTACATGTGGGGCTCCAGTGTAGCCCCATTCTTGGGCCAATGCGCTGGACTCCCTCTCTATCCTTGGCCCTAGCGCCACATGTAATGTTACAAAAAGGGAGCGATTTTTCAAATTTTGATCTGCTATACTAATTATTAGGCCCCTACCATGTAATTGTAAAATTTTGTGATTAACGTTAGGCCTAGCCCGGCCTAGGTAAGCTTGCCCAAGCCCCAAGCAGACACTTTTGGCATAAAGTTATTGTGAGATCGGTAATTTCGTTGAAATTTAAATTTTATTAATAACTGTTAAATTTTAACGTTAAATTTCAAAAATGTTTCGAAAATTTCATGAAAGTGAGATAGGCCTAACGTTAGGCCTAACATTATCCCAGAATAATGGATTTTTATGACAAAAGTGTCTGCTTGGGCAAGGTTACCTAATTTTACTAAATTTTGGGTTGTAATCATTAGTAGATCAAAAGAGGGAAAAAAGAAAATTCGCTTCATTTTTGTACATGTGCCTTGTGGTGCCTAACGTTAACGTTACGGGTCAAGCCAAGGCAGCCAAGGATAAGGAGAGAGTCATCATGGTCATGTGTATTTATTGGCCATAACGTTACTCGTTAGAATGGGGCTAATGTTATGCCTAACGTTACGACTTATGTGTACATTACAATTTCACGTTCCTTGAGGATTGATTAATAATATGTTTGTAGATTTTTTAACGACTCAAGATATTTATACAAACACCAACCTGCCGTGTAGATTATTCATCGAATCAATCGCCATCATAACTAATATAAATACACAACATGGCAGCTGCTAGTGGATCGCGCCCTCTTGAGCTCAACGAATTACGCCAGATACTTGCTGTACGGCCGCCATATTTTCCCCGATTGCAACTTTGACATTGGTTGGTAGCAAGCACGCGAGCCAGGAAACGTGACGTCAGATCTTCAGTATAACGTATCCAATGAAACCCCTTAAATGGTATACCAGGAGCCTATATCCTTGATACAGGCATATGGATATTGGATAAAGACAGGGGACCAGTCTACGCTTCGATGCCGAAAAGTCCACGCAAGCGCACAGGCTAGGCCTGCGCCTAGCCTGCTAGCTAGCTGAGCGCGCGGGCGGGAATAAGTTTTGTGTTCATTATAAAAGTAACAATTTTGTCAATATAAAAACAATGACATCAAGAGTTTGCCCCACCAGTGTGGCGCACTGATGGGGCAAATAAAGAGTAGGCTTAACTTGCTACTGAAAATTTAATTTGTTTTAGTTTGGAGTCAAGCAATTGCATTACATGTATTTAGTTAAGCTATAATATAGCCCCTAAAGTAACTCATTGCAGGACTGTAATTGCTGTGTTGCTTTGAAAGTTCCAGCTCACATAACGTTAGATTCATTAAGGCATTCATGTAACTTATGAGCCTTAAAAAGTACTGACCTGTGAAAACACAGATGTTCACATTCGTCATTATAATATTAAGCAGTCATGTGTATGAATTTAAAGGCTGAACAGTATATACAGGAGCAATGAAATCATATGAATGTTCACATTTAGTCTGATTCCTTCTTTTTTCTCTCTCTAAGACAAGCAAAGCGTACTTAAGTTGAAAGAAAACTCTTTCCTTCAAGAGGAGCTTGATTCAGATGTTGAGTTCGGGAGAGGCAACAGGATATCCAAACGAAAGATTTTCTATGATGAGCAGCAGTCATCAGGTGATACTGATGGGAACGCTCAACACACTCAGCAGCAAATTCATTAAGAATTATCGTTGAGTCCCTTATAGTTGGGAAAAAAACGGCCCTACTACCTGACTTTTACAACTTCTGTCATTAATGGACGGTAGTAGTGCTGTGGTGAATGCCCATGGTAGTCCTGTATGGACAATGTTCTGTACCCCAAAAAGGTATCCCAAACATGTGGGCAATTCTCCGGTAACAGAATGACGCCCATTCATGACCCAGCCAACTGTTTAGTAATTTCCAAAAGGGGTGTTATTTGTAGTATATAGACTTTAGTGGGGTTAATAACTACAATGCAAAATAAACTTTGAAATAATATTCCTTTATTGAAAAAAATAACATTCAATCATGGTAACGGAATTACGTCAGGGCGGTAACGGCATTACGTATTGCATTTGTACAGGTCTAAAAAAAAATAGCGCTAAATGCAAGGCAAAAACAGTATTAAAAAACACTATTTTACTTGAATTTCTACATTTAGGCATATCCATTTTGTGTTTTTTATGATATGCAATAATGTTCTCACAAGTACATATCCAATTAATCCAATTAAATCATGCCAACTTAACAATTTCCAACCAAATTAATGAGCATTTACTACAAGTACTGCCCATAAACACTGTACAAATACATGTACAATAGCATAGTTTTGCATTCAAACTAAACATTGTGTCAAATTTTTTAGGAAACTGTTTTTTAAATTTTTTTTATTGAAAAATATGTATTAATTAACATTAAATAAAAGTTTGTCACAGAAGATGTCAAAAGTCACAGTTAAAGTCATTGTAACACGAATAAAAACTTGAATATAAGTGCAGTGCAAATCCGTAACCATGGTTACCGTAATTATGTTACCGTATTAAAGTACTAAGCAAATGTCCGAAAGTGTTTTTTTTTTTATATATAAAACTTGTAGGGACCTAGGTATATTTAGAAAAAAAACAATGTTGGAATTTTTATTTTTATTTTCTTTGCCCAAAATATTACTTTTGTGCATTATTTTGGTCACGGAATTACGTGTGCTTTTCTCACATTTTATTTTTAAATTTTTGGAGAACACAAAAAATAATTTTAATTGTTTTACATACAAAAGTAATCTTTGGTACAATGGCTATCTAGACACACAAACATTTATTTTCTCACAAGGCCTCCACTAATCACAATGTCCAAGAGACTTAAATTTGAATTGTTATCGAAAGTTACACATTTTCAGACTTACTACACAAAAATCCATATTTCTCACAGAAAACACGGGTTTTTCGAATTTTAACCACATGGATTGGATTCCCTATGAAATTCTGGTCTAGAATCAATATGAAATATTCCTCTATTGCTAATGTAAATTTTTTTGACAATTTTTTTTCTCTCCCATGGAGAATTGCCCATGTGCTACCGGTAAAAAACTAAAAAACATGCAGTATATTGAGGTAGTAGGGCTGTTGTCACCACAGCTAGGGGCAGGGCACATTACAAGTTTATAAAGTAGTCCTATCTATTTAAAAAAAGAAAAAAAAGAACATGTCGTCGGCTCAGAGCAGAAAGGACTTATAAGCCCTATTCAAATTATTTCAATATTTCGAGAAAATCGACTTTGAAGATTTGCACGGCCCCAACAAATTCAAAATTGAAGTTTGGCATTTAAATTGTTATTTTTGGTAAATGGGAGGTCTTTAACTTGCCAATTAACTGTTAATACACATTATGCCTTACTTACTTATTTAATTACAGCTAATTAACAAAATAAGACCTTCTGATATATCCAAATATCTAAAACAATTGTGTGACAAAAGGTCTTATAATTTTTAAGTCTTTTTAATATTTCGCCATTTTTCACGAGTGTGTGATAAAAGGTCTTATAAGCTCATAAGTCCTTTTGACATGACCAAGTAGTGTCAATATTGGTGATAAAGGGTACTTTATCTTCATTGGTCTTGCAGTACAATTTATTGTTGTTTTTTACTTCCCTTTATGGAAACCTTAAGAAATAATTACTACAGAGTCGATCGTTAGGAGCTACCCTGAATCCGCCCCTTCCTGTCTGAAGATACCCCTCTCTCTTAAATTATCCGTTTCCTCTCTATTGCTGTGTGAAAGTGAATGAAATACCAACAGTGTGTTCAATTTTTAAAAACATTTACATCACTTTTTTATTTCAATTTTCTGGCAGATACAATTTTGCATCATACAACTTATAAAATAACAACGCAACACCTTGAATCACAAAAATTGTTCCACTGGATATATAGTTCATTGTATTCTTTCAAGTATAAGATTAATTATGTTATTTATGTATAATCATGGACTTCATCATACAATCTATTATCTATGCAGCTGCTTCGAACTAAGGAATAACAACGAAATATTATCTTGATTACACATAGTGAATCTGTTTCCGAAAATAATACATGCTAAATACAAAATCTTCTCAAGCAATGTTCTAACATTTTACTTGAAGATTAATTTTTATTTTTTAATCCGATGGACGAGGGTGTGTTAAAACAAAAACTGAGTCACATTGTATGTGGACGGCAACTTGTTGACTGTCATATGAATGGCAGTTTGAGGTATTAAAAATGCATACCAGTAGTGTATAAAACTGACACACGGCCTTAAATTATACAAGTGTTTCATTGTAGTCCGTTCTACCAATTCATTTGAACTTATATTAGATTGCTATTATTTATGAGTTAAAAGTAATACCTAACCATGTAGCTATTGCAACATAAATATTCATTTATATTATTTCGGTAACACAGGACGGAATTCGTTCAGTTAAAATGCATGATAAATACACAGTCGTCTAAACGAAAGCTTTAGCATTTGTATTTAATTTCAGAATTAATCATTTATGTTAAGGAGTACATGTATAATTCATTTTTAAATCGTTTCAATGTTATAAAATCAGTCTCCAACAATAGCAGCTGACAATTCATTTTAATGTTGCTATTGTAATAAAAAAAATAATAATCAAAGCGAATAGTGTAATCAGAATAACATACCTTCACAGTATGTTAACAATGCTCATAATTGATTAATAATATGGACTTATATAGCGCACTTATCCGGAAACCCGATCAAGGCGCATACATTATTACCCCTGCTCATCAGGCACATAAATCATTCCTGAAACCATCTCAGCTCCCTGGGGAGTATACAGCTCAATTGCTGCCATTTCGGCGCATAGGGCTAATCAAACACAACATCCAACTCTGCCCTCACAGGTACCCATTTACTCCTGGGAGGAGAGAAGCAATATGGTAACGTGTCTTGCTCAAGGACATAAGCACCACGGTCGCGGTCGGGGTTCGAACCCATATTCTGACGACTCAGCCATCAGAACACAAATCCGATGCACTAAACCGCTCGGCCATGGCACCTCAACATTAGAAATAAACACAAATTTGTCTCCTGAAGTTCTCACAAACTACAGAACAATAATTTTAAGCAAATTAAAGGTTAAACAATTGTTTGTAAAATTTGAGTCACAATGACATGTTTAACACATTAACCCTGCTGTGCACGGTGACAATATATATACAAGCACGGTAACACCATGGTACTAAATTGGTTAGGTGTGAATAGCGTGCAATAAGTTTGTTTTGGTGAACACACCCTTCTCAAATGGTCTAAACAGACGGATAGAGGCCCTCTAGACCCCAAAAAACTTGAACAATTTCAAGCCAAAAAATAATTTTATACATGCCCAAGTGTTTTATATGGGCGAGCACACACAAAACCTTCAAAAAAATAAGTTGTTACCCAAATCCACATTTTTGGCACTGCTGAAAGCAGGGAAAATAGGGAACTTGTGATGTTTGAGAATTTTTTTTACCTGAACATGGCAGAGTAAACAACAAATGTTTACAACCGTACTAAATAATTTAGAGCCATGGCTCACCGCAGGGTTTAAGGAATGTCTATGGTTGATTAGTTTATATTCAAATCAAATTGAAGATGGTGTGTCAAAACCACAGTAAAAAGGAGTTGTCTTTTTGTTCACAAACATGCAAACTGTCACACTTTCAAAAGGCATGGTAGTTTGTAAGTACATGCACTTAAATAAAGTTATGAGATTGACACACAACAAACCTAATTCAGGAATATAAATTTAACTATCGATACATTTCAACAAACATTAAAGAATACATTTTGCACACATCAACAAATGCAATCATCACTAAATTTCAACAAACATCAACGACTTTCTTCACAGATATTAATAGTTTAATGTACCATTTTCAACAAACTTCAATGGTTCATTTTGTATAACTAAAGATAGTCGCATTTCCGTATTTGCAATACTTTTGCAGCAGTATCAGCTCCTACAAAGGAAAGGTACACTACTCTTCATTTACTGTACCTTTCAGTTGTTTGTAGTACCCATGGTAGCATGATGGAATTATCCTGGTCTCACACAGGTTGATAAGATCTGCAAGCTTTTTAGAACTGATTGTGAGAGGTGCATTGTACAGGGGTTTTCTTTCTGTTCTTACCTTGTCACTTGATCTCCTCCGACCTGCTACACTGGCTTGAATGACACGGAACTCTTCGTCTAGATTGTATTTGAACTGTATTTCTGTGGGCCTAGCTTTCTCAAATCTCAACTGTTTAATCTTAAGCCAGTGGACTTGCTCTCCATTAATATCCTTTTTCACATTGCTGAAGAGCACACTACCCAAGTAATGCAGATCAATGATGTCTTTGTACGTTAACTGAATTACCTTGTATGGTTGTTGTCTTCTAGCCATCCTAATTAGTATTGCCCAACTGTCGGGGTGGAAGACTGGGACATGTTTCTTTGCACGTTCTATGGTTGAGTGAATGGAATCAACTTCCATTTGTGTATGGCCTGTCTCAAGAAATTTGTGGTCAACTGTATTGATGTGAGTGCTTGTTCGAACTACATAGTTAAGAGCTGCAGCAACATACTGATTCCTATTTTGGCCGCCACAGCAGTCAGAAAACAAGCTGACATGCTGTACTGTTTCTGGAAGCTTTTCTAAATGCTCAATAAGGCAAGTGCCTATCTCACTTGAGCCGCGTGCCCTGTTCTCTTCGGACCATAGGTAACAGGTTCCTTCATGGTTTGACTGATTGTACAATGTTAAATTGTACGATGACAGTTTCCGTTTGTAATACAGGACTGAAACCTCTGAACACGGAGTCTGTAACACCTGTTGCAAGTCGAATGTAAACGAATTGAATGAAGGATCTTCCTTTGCCCTGTTTTTGTCACTTAGTTTTTCTGCCCGACATCTTTCTTTATTGAAGAGGTGCAAATCTTGAGCATCTCGTTCCTTTACTTTTTCTTCTTTTGTTAGACTGTCGAACACAGTACACTGTTTGCATTGGTCCTTTTTGGGTTTGTGAAAACCAAGATTGTACTCAGTATTGAAAACTTTGCGATACATCGTCAATGATTTAGCCTTCTCTTTGCACTCACTTTTGTACATTTCATACATTTTCTTGACACTCAAATGAGAGGCCAGATATTTTCTCTTAGTGGATTGTCTACAGTAGTGTGACTCCACACATGGAAATTTCTCAATGTGTTTTCTTACCTTGTCTAGTTCAGGAGTACCCACCTCATTACCACTAGACCCCTTACCACGGCCATCACTTAGTGGAATTGCACTCTTTATTTTTTTCTTAATCGTACAATTGACCGTCTTTTCTGTGACACTCAACGTGTTCAAGAAAATGTGCTGCAAACTTGTACTCTTTTGTTCTCGAGAGTGAGAAAATACGCTCTCGGATTGTGCTCTCGCCGATTATTGGAACCAACTTTTTTTGGTGGAACACTTAGAACATTTTGTGCAATATAATTGCGTTGGGTGTCAAAGCTCCCCGATCCCCAGTAGCTCTTGAAGATGTTTTCTCTTTCTTCCAGTGTGACGTTTTCACAGCACTTCAACGGGCAACTGCGTGTACACCCAGGTTTAATTTTCTTACTTTGAATATTTTGCCCTTTCGAAGTTGTATAACTTTCACCTTTGTTTTTCTTCACTTTCCTTTCATTCTTCTTCCATAAGTGAGAGTGGGTCTGCCTCTTCCTTGTCCCTGATTGTACCTGGAAAAAAACATTCCTATTTATATTTATTTATACTAACATTTTTTAAGCAGAAAAATTATGGTCTGGTTTTTGTATTCTGGGTAGCACAAACAAATTGGACAAAAAAGTAAAAAGAACATAAATATTACGTGACTCCGGGAGCTTGTTTCCCTCCAATGTTGCCCTGGTGTCTACCGGTGGCACAGCCTCTCGCGTCACGGCAAGCATCTCAGCAACCACAGAATTCTAGGATCAAAAGTGCCACTTTGCTTTTAATATGAATGAAACAAAGCAACTTAGTTCCTCTTCCATTTGTGAATAGTAGTTGACAGAGGAACTGTTTAATCGCCGGTCCTATGTGGGCCTATATGCCACTACTTTTTCATGAAAAAAAACAACAGAGGACTATTTTGGTGCACATATTCACAAATACCTGGCACATTTTTATTATTCCGATTGATAAAGAGCCTGTCAGGTGGTCGTGTTTAATCCGTTGTTTAATATTGACTAGGAGTTGATTAGACATAACATGTATGTTGTCACTGGTTGTCCTGTACACAGTAAAGAGAGCTTGAGAATGCGCTGTATAACACGTGCTATCTCTTGCATACACATAATGTTATTGTGGAATACATTTCATTAGTTAGGTCTACCTGGTCGGTTCCACGAAAAGCATGTGCTGGTCTCTCGCTCTCAATTCCAGCGTCATTACCTGTGAACATGTCACTGTCAATAGACATGGCATCCTCATCATTTGAGATCTGAAACGTCAAATTGCACATTATAATTTGGTTGATGTGAATGTAAATGTTGTATGCATAAGTGGACAGTTTCTTCGATTTCAATGTTGATTTTACATTTTCAAAATGCAAGATTTTGTCACAGAAAGGAAAAAACAACAAAATTTACCTCTAATGTTTCAACATCTCCAATCAATGAATTGAGAAGTTGCATGCACTCAGAATTCAGCGGCATGTCACCATCATCCACATCACTGACCTATAAGAATAAATGCGAGTTAAAATCAATACAATATCAGAAGACAATAAGCTAATGCAGCTGCAACAATGCTTCATCACCAATGTTTAGTGCAGGCTTGGGCATTGTTTGTCAACTATTGACAGCTTCGACAGTATACATGTGCAAGCCTAAATTATTATTATTACTATTAGCAATTCAAACATGCATGTCAGCAACATGGTTTCACGTTAACATTTACTTACAGTTTGATTAGTTTTGTGCAAATTATTCCTGATGGTGGCAAGCGGCACGTCATCCTCATCACTATCTGCCATATCTGTAACCTGAGGTTAGAGTACAAGGAATGACCAGCGCCATATTACACTGAAAACTCTGAGAGGTCTACATAAGGCACTATTATTATTATTAAAAAGCTCATAATATCTCCTTGAAATTTCACAATTTACTGAATATGGAGCCCAAGACAAGACACAACTTTATCGGAGGGATTATAAACCACTCACTGCATATCAATTATACCAACGTTACTGTTTGTCAACAGGACAGAATGCAGTATCCAACTACCATTTTGGAGTTGAGAACAATGTGCACAATTTCTTCCCGAATCAAAAACACATGAATTACTGACACCCTGTTTCATCGCAAAATTCATCAATCATTCATTGTGTAAATTTTAGGGTCTTATAAAAAATATAAATAAATACGGACAGAAAAGTCATGAACATAGTTGTACCTGCATTCTTTCCTGCTAACATAACATGGTCATGGATGGTGTTCGTACATATATATGCCATAATTACGTATTTATGAAGCCATATCACAACCGGTCAAGGCATTTTAGTTACCCTCAATTATTGAAACTTGAAAGAACATGTTTGAAAAGTTCCTTATTTTAAAATAAAATACGATACTTATATAAAAGTAGGACTATAGGGCCTACCTATTTACAACAAGATAATAATACATGTAAGAAGTTAAATGCGAAACTAAACTTACCTTATTTTCCATGATGCCTCACGCTCGGAATGGAGACTTGTCACCAGGGCGCAGCCATTTTGAAATCAAACCCATAACGCCGTGAGTGCCAATAGTCATGCGCGTGAAAATGAAGTTCCGTGTGCATTAACAAGACATGACCAAAATGCCGTTTCCAGAATTGATTAGTCAGACTATTTCCGAATGTTGTTCTATTCTATTACTACATCTGAACAGATTTATATCTTATAAATTAATTTGTCATGAATTAGGCCTGTTATAATGTTGGCGTATGAATAATTACAATGTTAAACGTTATGCAAACTTCAGAGCAAATTAAATAGGCAAGGCGTATAATGCCTTTTTCCTGTAAGGTAAACTTTAACATTTTGAAGAGTGTAAGGTCTTTTAAGATTATAAGTCCTTTTAACTTGAACTTGGAAAAATATTGCAATACTAAAAGGTCTTATAGGCTCATAAGTCCTTTTCCCATCAAATCGACATGATTATAAACCCTTTCTGCTCTGAGTGGTGTGTCGAAATGAATATAAGTCCTTTTGAAAAATGCTAATTACTAATTAATTAGACTATAGTAATTACCACAAACCTCCCATGATGGAAGATGGTAATACACTGACTCAATTACAATAAAAAAAATGTTTTAACCTTAAGTGTTGTATAAGTCCTTTCTGCTCTGAGCCGACGATGTACAACCCCTATCCCTAGAACTATGACTATAAATTTATATGCACACCTATGGTGTCTTTTTTGAACAAAAAAATCGCCAAAATCAAGCTTTTTATGTTGTATGACTGAGCTCGGGGATACAGTATAATACAGGGCTTGATTTTTATTTATTTTTTTCATGAAAGTCACCCTAGGCATGCATCTGTGACGGACATATAAATTCTGTTGCAGTTACTATGGAATGACTTACTGAGGTTAGTATGGAGCCAATAGAGTACCGGTAATAAACCTCAGTTCTAGGATTACACAACCCCAATCCGTAAAGACTGCTACATAGCCTACAACATGAATACTCTCAAATGATGGGTATATTAATCATTCTTAATTTTATATCCAAGGTTAAAAAAGCCAGCAACTGCAAAAGAGAGGTGAGGACATCATCCAGAAATTTAAATTACAGTCATCTCTGTCTGATAACAACACCAAAGAAGTAGCATGTTGTTCACACTGTGCAAGTTTGTCAAATGGAATCGCCCAACTTCGTCAAGAGCTACAAATTCTCCACGAAGGTAAACTAAACCGTGGGTAAACAATCGTGTTTTTGAAACATCACATGTACAACAGATGTAAAACCATTTCAATTTTTTTTTTTAGATATTACATGTCAAATTTGTAAAGCGTGATTGCCTATTTTGACATGATTTTCACATTTCGGTTTAGTGGTATGTCTCTTTAAGACTGGGGGATTTGAGTAAGTGTATTGTCTAAAATACAATGCTCTGCCATGCCTTTTTATTCAATGGTTGTTCATATGTTGTGCAGAGTGTATCACAGCACAACACTCATGATAAAGACATTAAAATAGACCCCGTTTTTATTTTTCAGATGTGCGTACTGCATTAAACAAACCAGCCATCATCAATCAAAAACATGTAACCACCGTGGATATGCCTCCGGCTCCCTCAACCACTCAAGGCACTAACTGCACTGTATGTAAAAAAAATTGTATTACATATTACAACCAGAATGGATAATGAGTTGTGTATTTTTTCTAGCATGGACAGGGCATACCAGATCACACATTTATTCACACATGAGGGTTTCATACAAAGTTGTATGCATAGCACCAGTCCAGAAGCACAACAAATTAGTGCTCGACACAACACATTGACATTTTTATGCAGATGAACTTAATTTCAAAATTTACAAGACTTGCATTATGCTGGAATAGTATTTCTGCAAAATTGGATGATGTTAATACTGGCCAAGTTCAGCTTTGACTTTGAAAGTATAGGTTTTGCTGTTTATACTCGATATAAAATAATGTGCACATGTTACTGCTTTTCACATGTAAAGGGTTCACCAGCTGTAGTGACATTTATCACACCGACCCAACTGCAGAGATGCAAACATTCGGACTATCGACGCCTGACCAGAGACCTGATGAGTACTTTGTTTTCACACACAGAAATGGGCATGTGCAGCGTCACAGGGAAAAAAGGAATTGGTCAAACAGAGGAGAGACCAGCTCTACCCCCCAAAAAGATGGAAGCTCTTCTTGGTATGTGAATCTGTGACATTTTGTACCTATTCAACTGCCAAATCTTTTGTACACAATTTGAGTATGAGTTTCCAATCTTGACAAAATCTGCAAAATCTTTGTCATACTTTGTAGGCTGAGGTGGGAATGATTTATTTCATAATTTTAAGAGAAGGGTAGGAAAAACATTTATATACTATTGAGGCATTTTACTTGAACTGAAGTCTCAATTCAATTCTGTAAAAAAATATATTGTCAATGCTTTAAACCATTAGAGTATAACCTTTGCCATTGAACAAACCTATTTTACAAACATAATTTTAAAACTTAAAAATACTTAAAGGAAAATGTTTAAAAGGAAAAAAAGTGCAATGTTGGTTTTTGGAATAGTAATTTAATTCCAAATCCTCTAGTATTCAATAAACACACCATACAAACAACCTATGAAAATTTCATCAAATTCGATGATCATGTTTTAATGAAAATAACGAAAAACTGAACAGATGTTGTGCACATTCATATAAGGTTTATTTCGATTGCAGCAGTCAAAATAAGCAACAGTGATTTTGGGGGGTCTCAAATTCCATTTTTTATTTATTTTTAATTTTTTAAACTTTCGACAGTATTTCAGGCGGAATTGGTAGTGGTATGAACTTTATAATTAGTGAGCTTTCAGATTGAAACGAATAATTTTATTTTTTATAATTACTGATCCTGTTCTCTGTCTTTAAATACAATTGTGGAATTTTACTGTCATGTTTAAGTAGCTTCTCAAAAGTAAATATCAACAAAGCTTATTCTCCAACTTACAAATTTGAAGCTTTTAATTTTTAATTTTTTTTTTAAGAATACGTGCAGAAGAAATTTGGCATATAAACTCAAGGACGTAAGAACATCTGCTTCAAGAAAGAATGAGTCCTAAATACGGTTGTTGTTCAGTAATTTTTACTTGAGGGTGACCCTCAGATCATTTGAAAGTAAAACATTTCAAACTTTTGTTCTTAATGAAAGAAATGTCTCTTAACGATTCATTTGTGTTAACTTGGGTGTAAATTCAAGAAATTTGCACATGTAACGTTTAGTCAAAGCTACTAATCCATCATAGTCCATGAGCCAGCCAATTTATGGAGTGAGTTTGGAGGATAAATCTAAGAGTTAAAGTTTTCTGAGAGCCACCTTTAAATTATTTTAAAATTGTAAACTTGTTGGATTCTCTTGTCATGCCATCTTTGAAAAATGTTGTTGCTCTTTGTGTTTAAGTATATATTAAATAATATTTCATTCGAAATCCTACTTATTTGCAGTTATGGAACAAATAAGTAAATGCAGGTAAAACTATATGTAACACAAGATACAACATCTCAGACAGCAAAACTTTCTAGTACCAGTATGCCAATGATACATTTTTACAAAGTTTTGTTATATTTTTTGTTAAAATTTTTACAGAGTGATTATTATTTTTACGTAAAATCAATTGTTCAGGACAAAGATGTAGGCCTATGCCGGATTAAAAGGTTAATTCTTATGAATAAAATATGATGACAATCTTTTATCATCATTGCACACAATAATTTGTGCATACCTATTTTTTTGGACTGGAAGTTTGGAAGTTTGTCATGTAAGGTCAGTGCATTGTTAACACGAATGAAGATATTAACCAAGGAGGTACGGAGTCTATGTAGGTAGCGAATGGGAAGTGGGTAAAAATGTCCATAAAAAAATTAACATGAGAAATCCAATGGGAAAATAAGTGGGAATGTCTTGAAATAACATGGGAAATATTGATGGGAAATGTTTAGTATCGCCATGGGAAATCCAGGAAATCACTTGGGAATATTGATGGGAAATGTTTAGTACAGGCATGGGAAATCCAGGAAATCACATGGGAATATTGATGGGAAATGTTTAATATCGCCATGGGAAATCCAGGAAATCACATGGGAATATTGATGGGAAATGTTTAGTATAGCCATGGGAAATCACATGGGAATATTGATGGGAAATGTTTAGTATAGCCATGGGAAATCCAGGAAATCACATGGGAATATTGATGGGAAATGTTTAGTATAGCCATGGGATATCCAGGAAATCACATGGGAATATTGATGGGAAATGTTTAGTAAATAACATGGCAAATATTAAGAATTCCCATGGGAAAAGCGTATGGGAAAATTCCCCATAATACATGGTGCAGCCAAATCACCAATGGGATCCCATAGAATCCCCTTTGACTAAATCCCATGGGATTTGCGTGGGAGATTCCCATGGGATTTTGTATGGGAGAATTTCCGTAAGGTCTAGTCTGTTGCAAATGGCCTGTGATAAGTTAAGGTTTGTCAGATGACTGATTTAACATAGTCGGTCGTAATGTAGAGCTATGACTAATTAAAATGACACTTGACTTGACAAACATGCTTGGTCATTTTCCCGCAGTCCAAATTTAGGCGGGAAAAAGTTGTTCGCTCCTCCGCCATCTTTAGTATAGTACATGTGTCAATACGTACGACGACAACCACCACACGTCACACACACACACACACCCTCACATATGCTGACAAGTGGGGTAATCCTTTGTTCGTTCTATTATCCCTTTTCTATAGAATTCTCCAGTGGGGTACCAGATTTTCTATAGATTCTTTGTGGGGTACCATTGTTCCATTGTGTTTGGTACCCCACAACGAATGGCGTGTAAGAACACACACTCACACACACACACCGTGTACATACACGTAAGTACGTACACTAAGGCATGCTACTAAAACTTCTCTGCAAATCTTCACTTCGACGAGATTATGTCCACTGCTCAAAGGTATGTCTTAATGAATTTTATTTACTAATTGAGATTGAGATATAAGGCCTTTTCACACTATGTACCTCTTACACGTGTAGAAGTGTACACGGTTCCACTCCGTGTTGACTCTGAAGAATTTCAACACGGTTCAATTCCGGTATGATTTCACACTATCCGTTTTGGGGTTACACGTGTAACTATCCGACACGGATCCGACACGTGTAATTGCTCGATCATTTCACACTACGCTCGAGTCTACACTGGTCACAGCAGAAAGTCCCACACTGCATTGCTACACTGCGTTGCGAGCAACACGTTGCTAGGAGACGCTTGTGTGTGGTGGTGTTGTGGTGGGTACGTACATTTCCAAAATGGCTGCGGTCGATGAAGTTTATCTGATGTGTTTTATGTTCATGTATTTGAGCTTGCTACGGAAGAAAAGGGGTAGCATAGAACGCACCCGAAGTCGCAGAATGATGCTGCTAAATAGACGGCGTTTTCGAAGGATGAGACGTGAGCTGATGGCGCAGGATCGGCTTGCTTTCGTGATGAAAATCATGAGCTTTGTTTCCGGAACCGTCCTCCAATCAAACCGGGCACTCTGGTCAACGGAGAAAAGTGACCACTGGTGGCATTACATCGCAAACCGGGTAAAGTTCGCCCCTTCATTTTGTTTTTACAAAAAACTAACGTGACACTTTTTCGGCAGATTAAATTTTAAATAATGGCATAAATAAATAAGTCACGTTAGGGTTTCTAAACTGATTTAAAATGCTTTTTATGGTCATGTTTATGAGTGACTTAAAAAACCTTAGAATAGATTGTGACTGAGTGATGACGGTCATGACGGTCGTTGTCGGTTACGCAATAGGCTTTTATTGTTTTATTTAAAAGTTTGTTGATTTATTTATTTATTTTTTAACTCAATTTCTTAACGAGTAACGTTAACGTTACAATACAACTACAAGGCTACGTACGTTAAATTTTAAAACAGAACATTCATAAATAGGCCCTCCCGACCCTAGTACTCAAAATAAATAAAAGACTACACACAGTTTTCCTGAACGAATCATGCCTGGTGAATTGATTTTGACAGCCAGGCATTACTGTCTTTGACAGTGACCCTGACTGACAAAAGTTAATTTGGTAGGCCCCTAGTTTTATTAAATTATTGTTCTTGCGACATTACATTTAGGCTATATGCATTATTTTTTAAAGTCTACATATTATTTTTGTATTTTTGATACTAATACGTTTTCTTTTCTTCTCATACATGTAGGTATTTACCGATAATGATTGGGTACGCCACTTTCGCATGAAACGCAACACCTTTAATTATTTATGTGACCAACTTCGCCCCCATGTTGCAAAAGCAGACACTCATTTGCGTAGCGCAATTGGTGTTCAGAAGAGAGTTGCCATCACACTGTGGCGATTGGCGACAAATGTCGAGTACCGGACAATTGCACAACTTTTTGGAGTTGGCATTTCCACGGTATGCATCATTGTTCATGAAACATGCGCATCAATAGTGACCGTCTTGACACCGAGGTTGATTCGTTTGCCGACAGGAGAAGCTGTACAGCAAGTGGTGGATGGCTTTGAAGCTCGATGGTGGTTTCCGCAGTGCGGTGGAGCCATAGATGGTACTCATATACCTATTCTACCACGCGGGTTTAAGACGGATTTTTACAACCGTAAAGGTTGGTATTCTGTAGTTCTACAAGGCATGATCGATCATCAGTACCGATTTCTCAACGTCAATTTTGGTTTTCCTGGTAGTGTCCATGATGCTCGTGTGTTTGCGAACTCTAGCATATACAAGTTGGGGGAAGGAGGCAAACTGTTCCCTCCAACAACTAGAAACATTAACGGTGTTGATGTGCCAATAGTCATCCTTGCGGACTCCGCCTATCCTCTACTTCCCTGGGTCATGAAACCCTACGCTGACGCGGGTGCACTAACCACCAGAGAACAGAAAACATTCAACTACAGGCTGAGTCGAGCAAGGATGGTGACTGAAAATGCATATGGCCGTCTAAAAGGAAGATGGCGTATTCTCCTGAAAAGAAATGACACTAACCTAACATACCTTCCAAACCTCGTGCTGGCAGTTTGCACATTGCATAACCTATGTGAAACAACAGAAGAGTTTGAGAACCACCTTCTTGAAGGCGTACCCGAAGCAGTGCCAAATCGTCAGTATGAGGGCGAAGCAAATAATTGGAAGTGCGACTTGATGATGCAGAGACCATCAGAGATGCATTGAAACACCATGTATGTGCAAATCAGTTGTAGTGTACTGTGAGGACATGTACAAGTAGATCTTGATTTATGCCCTTAAAATGTTGTTTTGTCACATTTTGGTGTTCATTGAAATTCCGAATATTTTGCAGGGTCTGTAAAATAACAGGCTTTCAAAATTAAGGCCAAGTAAAAAATGTTTCTTTTCCTTGATAAAACAATGATATTATAAATATGAAAGAATACACATGTACAATAACATTCGTGTTGATCTTTGAATGTTCCACAACATAAATAGTTTTCATATCATGACAGGAATGTACATTGTAACTAATTAGAATCAAGTAACAATTAAAAGTAAATGTGTAATGGGATTCTGATTTTCTTAATGAAATAAATATTACAACTGTTGATGGGAAACACTTTCATTGTACATTGTCCATGTACGTATGATTAAATGTTTAATGTTTTAAAGAATCCAATAAGGTGTCAGGGATTGCTACAAAGATGGCTGCAGCATGATGGATGTCTATTATACTACAATATTAAATGGAAAACATCTTGTTGCTTGTTGTTTAAAGATCTTCTTTAACAAACACAGAAGTAACTTTTCTTTTAATGCAACAACAAAAATATTTTTGAACTTTTGTTTTTTGCAAGACACCTTTTTTACACCATTTTGTCACAGGACAAATAGCAAAACATTACTGTTTTGTAGAATTCTCTATAAGGGGGCTTATCCATGAAGACCCTATGCAGCATGATGGCATTTATATTCCTAAATTAACGAATAGTTTAGTTGTTTATTTATGTAATTCATTAATTGTATGTTTCCTATTGAGTAGTTCACATTAAAAAGCTAATGTACTATTACAGGAATGATTGTATTCAGTCTATTTTGATATTAAGTAGAAACCATCCCCTTAACATGGCAAGTAAGTTATTTGGCAATGGCACACTCTGAATTTAATTTTTGACAAGATATTGCACTCATGAACTGGCAATGTCATGAGTTTTAATTAGACAATGCTCACAAACAATGTTTATGTATCCCAGTGTTATATTAAAAAAAAAATACAAACAACTTCTAACAAAATGAACAATGAATGTGGGACTTTCTCAGCTGCTCAGCAAACTTGCAACACTGTTGTAACATCACCAGATATACATGTTTACATAAGTATAAAAATACAATAATAATACCTGATGTTTTATAGAAAATATATTACTTTTATGACTATAAACTTAATAACAAAAATACCAGCAAAAGCACCATCTATGAGTTGCTATTTGGAAAACATTTTAGTAAAAGTTTGACAAAGATTGCACAATTTATTTGGTGTGCATAAGATTGTTTTGAAAATTAAAGAGACCGTTACTTGGCAGGAGGCTCTGATAAGTCAACTCGACCTCATGACGATGATGATGAACACAAATAAGAACAGGAAATATGAAACAAATGAGTGTCTAAAAAATTAAATTATCGTTAACAATCCTGAGCAGAAGTCTACATGCAAAAAGACGGGAAGTACATCACACACAATATTATGTCGGTTGTCAACTTAAAGAATGGTCATGTGTACATATGCATGTTTAATTTTACATATCGAAGTAACTGTTACCGCTGTTATCAAACTTATAGAAGGATCACCACTGCGTCGAGGTGGATTCTCTTGCTGACGTTGCCCATGGGCACCTCCAAGTTGGGTTAGCATTTGCCCTAACATTCCAAACATCCGAAGCTCATGCTCACGATCCTCTCTACGACGAGTGTCCTCCCTTTCCCGTTCCCTCTCCATCTGCCTTTCCTCCCATTCCATCATGGATCTTTGGGAGGCCTCTTGCTGCTTAGAAAAACTGCTTAGAGCACTTTCTACCATCTCCTCCATCCTGCGGTGCTTGCTTGGGGCCTTGTGTACAGGGGTGTCACTGTTCTTCCGCTTTGTCCTAGCTTTTTCCTGAGGAGAAAAACATATGTTATATTTATTCATGATCCAAAATGCAAGTGGTGTCTTGATGATTTTATAAAAGAAATGTACAATGGCAAAGGGCATATCTGAGGCCAAACAAAAAGTTTCTAGTCTGGGCTTTTCGTTTAAGGAGGGAAAAGCCCCCACCCCCTTTTTTCAAAGATGGCGGCTTTCCCCCAAGATGGTGCCAGTTTTGACCATCTGATTTATAGTAGACCAGCTTTTCACCTTCCATTGGCTAGTATGTTTTTGAGATCATGAAAAATGACAGGTTTTTCTTAATTTGATGTTTTTAGATGTAAAATTTTTGTTCATAAAAAAAGTGAGGTTTTTTCACGAGACAAGCGAGGACGAGAAACTGTTTTTTAATATTTTATTTGGTTTTACAATTTGAGCCAAACAAATTCTGAGAATGATGTATCTACTGCCAATTTCCACTCGAAGGGGGTATCTCGTCACAACCAAAGCATGCTCTGCAGCTATGCATCATATTACAAATTATGAACTCAACCTTTTGGCACGAGCATTTTTTGCGAGCATTTGGGGCGAGACGGCACCTTTCATAAAATAATGTTACATGTATCGGTTTTCAAAAGTGAAACATTTTGGAAAACTGAAAAAATGAGAAAAAGTGGCACTCAGATACGACATCTCAGCCTTGGCCCAGATAGGCTGATAATTTCACGTTACCTGTGGATCTGGAGGAGTATCCGTAGTATCTTCCGACACCAGGGATTCATCAATTGAGTGTTCCGGACTATCAAGACTCTCTGCAGCCTCTCTGCGCATGTCCTCATAAATACTTTCATCGATGTCTGCCTCAAACGTATCTCCAGCTACAGGTTCATCATCGGCAATGTCTGGCACCTCCTTGAATTGGGTAACAGAAAACAGATGAGCCCATTACTAATTCAATTCGAAGAAAAGCGTTACTAACGTTATTCTTCAAAATTGTATGAATGAAAAACTATTGTTAACATAAGAACAATATTTTAAAAACAAAATATTAACACTTGAATTTTAAATTTAACGTTAGACCCATGTTATTTTTAATAGTATAATATTAATACTATAAACTTTTGCCTACCTTCGGGGCTGTGTCGCACAGCATTTCCCCTGGCTCTATAGAAGGTCTGCACCCCAAGACCTCATCCAAAATATCAAAGTGGGGGCACGTTTTCCTCTTGCCCCCCACTCTGGTTACGGTGGTGGTCTTTGGCCTTCTTGTACTCTCGTCGCAAGTTCTTTAATTTATCTCGGCATTGTACAGCCGTCTTGTGGAACCCTGCTGCCAGCAATGCCTCACTAATCTTCACAAACACCTTGCTGTTCCTGGTCGTTCCATCCAACTGGCTTTGGATGGAGCCGTCGGCCCAAACATACAACATTTTGGAAACCTCCTCGTCGCTCCAGCTAGGTCTTTTTTTTGTCTGATTTGTCTGATTTGTCTGGTTTTGGTGCCATGGTTTGAGAGCGAGCGAGAGTGGTTGAGTATACATGCAGCAGTGAAAAGGACGCGATTTTGTTTTTTTCGCGCGGAGTTTGCGTGTGTGTATTATGTGGCACAAGGTCAAAGGTCATTAGTTTGTTCGTTGTTTCATAACTACAATAATGCACACGGATCGAAAATCAACCCAGTGACTTTTCACACTACGCTTTCGCGGCGCTTTCAACACGTGTCGGCGGTCTCAACACGGATCGAAAGCTCTCAACCCACCTCATGAGCAGGGTTAGTTTCGACACGGATCGAGCATCTTACACGGATCGGCGCCGTGTTACATTTTACAGTGTGAAAAGGTCAGTCAAGATTACACGTGTCGGACCCGTGTCCAACCCGGAGATTTTCTGTAGTGTGAAAAGGCCTATAGTGAAGTATTCCAACCGTTAGCCTAAGCTAAGGCCAGGGCACGCCTGGGCACAGGCTTGTAAAGTTGTATTGTAAGTTGTTGTATTGTCTCATTTGTCTGAGTATAGCGTACAAACGGTCTCGTGTTGTTTTTGTTTTTGAAAAATGAAGTAAATTTCGGCTTAAGATATCATGGGTATAAATACACAGGTAGTATGCACTTACTCCATGTTTATACAAACATACAAACATTTTCTTTTTGTTTAGTACAATATCTTGAGTGCCCCAAACTACATTGTTTATTGACTTTTGTCTGGTAACTTCATTTTCATAATGATATTTAGTTGATTGTGGTGACTTTACTAAAAGATCATTAACCCTAACCCCCTAGGTATTCTGGCTAGGAACCTTAATTCCTGAATCCTCCAAAATCCATCAGTGCACTTTAGGAAACATACCCTTATCTTCAAAATGCACCATGCTTTTTAGTTAATCTTTCATATTCAGCACTTACGGCCTGTACTTCTTGCCAGGTAGTAATTTTGCCCCGTTTAAAGAGGTGAAAGTACCAGTTTCCAACAGTGCTGAAATTTCTCCCAAAAAGTGCCCCTAGCAGGATTTTGCAGGATTTGGGATTGTTAGGGTTAAAAAAGCAGCATGTCAGGCAAGGAATTGACAATTCATATCCTGCTTCAATGACAAATTCTGACCCTCAGTTGTGTCCTAATCCTTAGCTCACTCATGGGACATGGGAATACTATGTCCAGAACATTACTAGGTTCTGATCATGAAACCAAGTTCATCTTCAACTGGTCTTCAAAACAAATCATAAATTCTTCATTTTAATCTTGCATTCCAAATTCAAATGAGATTACTATTTTTGTTAAACTTCTAGAAAACTGTTCTTTTTTCATCAACAGAAGCTACTTGTACTGCTGCTGCTATTGCAATACCAGCTTTGCTTAATTAAGGAGCAGTTTTCCAACATGGTGGTTTTTGGAGAAGATTCAGTAAGTAAAATTTTAAGTTTGTTTCAAGATGGTGTTAGTCAGTGACACAAACTGTAGTGTGCATACACTGTACAATTGTACATACTTCTTGTATTCGGGCGCACAAAACAACCTGATCAGTATGTGTCACTGGCACATAGTATTTTAACTGCAGATTTATAATCTATTTTGTCTTGGAGCAAAGACTATCAACAATTGTTGCTGTAAGGTATTGATACATTTCCTGATTCATTTGAGTTGTATTGGTCTCATGTGACATGCCTCTAGATCTTTCTTTTGCATATTGTGATCTAAATCTGTTATCCGTTTCTTGATCTAACTGATTTTTTCTTTTTCTTTTTTTTAATGTATCCCATGCTATGAACTGTATGAACTACTATAAAACACAAATAATATCCCATTACTATATATTGAGTACTTCCATTATTTGCACCTTTTGTTATGTTCCTTTTTTATGGAGTGATACTGTCTATCACTGTCATGCTTTGTTTAGGTTAAATACCACACAAAAAAGGTAATTTTTAAAGATACACAGAACTAATTATGTATGTAAACATCTCCACTCAAACTGTAACCGGAATGAGTGTTTGCTCTATTGAGGCAAAAAATTATGTTTTCCTTTCACAAGATCTAAGAAAGCAAAGCAGCTTATTTTCCCATAGGCCACAGTGCACATATACATTTCATAAGGCTATCAAGAACATATCGTTTTCCCTCCTCTTAATTCCAATTTTCGACACAGTTAATCAGTATATATACTTCTTTTTAATTTTTTATAGAGAGAAGGTATGCCAATAATCCGGAGATGGAAAAGACTTGGCTTCATGCACTGCATTTGACTTGGAGATTGATGGATTGATTATAAGTACATCTGAAGACCTTCTGTCGGCATTTGCAATATACCTGGCAGGTTTTTATGTATTTAACTTAGCGTATCCTTCATGTCTGAAGAAAACTTAGACATTCTTCCAGAAGGCAGTGTTAAATATACAGGATAATTTGAAGCCCGAGAGATCTGTTGTTTCTCTTCTTGAAAAACTAAACCAACACCTCGCTCTTGTGTTTTGCTCTTGTTATGGAAGTAAGTCGTTCAACACTTAAAACAAATGTACACAATCGGTATTTGAAAGAAAACATTAATTCCCATCCTCTGGGTTTCAATAACTCGCGATTCAATTAACCTGTGACTATTTCATCAGATTTTAGTAATATTTTATTAAAAACAACCAAAAAATGGTCTACGTCTCATCAGGAATGTTGGTATGTTCATATCAAACCTATTTGCATTGTAGCTATCAAAATAAGCCAATTCCCAGACCTTTACAGAATTTCAGAAGAAAATATTTCTTTGTAATTCATACTGGTTTGTACTTAATCAGTGAGCTTTCAGATGAAACTGATCATTTTCTATTGATGATATAGCCAATCCTCCTAGCCTGTACCTTGTCTTTTAAAAATGTGGTTTGTTCTTTATTGAGATAGATGTTATAATCTCTTGCTTGGAAAATTTGCGACTTTGCTGAGCCTGTTGATTAAGTCTGAGGCTTTGGTATCTGGTCAGCCTAGCATTGTTATGATGCGTTTTTCACAGGTATTCAAATTTGCATGAACTAAACAGACAGCACATGTAGTCCACATTAAAACAGAACTTCATCGCACAAGACCTATTAAAGAAAAGTACATAATTGTTTTGGGGAAGTGGAAGTGTAAATTAATTCCCATCCTCTAGTTACAAAATTTACAAATTCAATAAACTTGTGAAATTGTCATACTATTTTGTGGACGTGCTTGGTCACGTTTTAGTGAAACAACAAAATTGATTTCTGCTTTCTCAGGGGTTTTGTGCACATTCTTATCTGTATTATTTTGACTTGAATCTGACTTCCTTCGATTATGATAGTCATAAGCAATGTAACGGTCTTCAAATGCACTATTCCTCGACTTTAACAGTATTCAGATGGGGAATTTAAAACATTTCTCTGGAGGATTCGTACTGGTTTGAACTTTAATAATCAGTGAGCATTCACACTGAAACTATTTTTTTTATCATAACCGATCCCATATTTGTCTTTAAATCATTGCTTCGTGGATTGAAAATCATTTTAGATATTTAAAGGTATCTTAAAGATGAATAAATGATTGAAGTGTTGAACAAGTTCTTCACATGTGCTGTATCATACCTTTAATTCTATCGATATGTAAGCTAATTAAATTTTGTTGTTGCAGTTGAGTGTACCACTTTAATGAATTTTATCAGAATATTTAATTTATTTATTAAATTAACAATACCATTGAAAAAAGATTTGTCTTTTTGTCTTCTGTCTTACAGGTGTGATTATGATTATCAAGCAGTGGCAGATCCAGCAGCGCCAGTAATCTTGATTCCTTTGGAACTCAACATTAATGAACAACATGATCTTGTAACAGTTCTCTTCTTCATTATCTGTATCCTCTCTACAACTATCCCCTGCCCCTGATCCATTAGCCCCGCCTCCCCCCCACTGGCTCCTCCATAGTGCCCCGCCCAAATGCTGCTGATCTGCCACTGCTGGTTTGTTTATGTTGCTAATGTGTTCATGTCAGACTTTTGTATGACTATTGTTAATTAGTCAAAGCTAAATAATTTAATGACTAATGTGTGATTAGTCAGAGGTGAATTACAAAGAGCGAAAGTCACCAGACTACAGATTAGTCGTATCAAACAGGTTTCTGCTCTTGTCATATGACATTTTCTAGTCGGGGTGTGACTAATTTTCCTTAGTAATCAACATAATTTGACTTATTTTAATAAGTCGTATGAGACATTGCCGTGGACTAATATTTTTAAGTCAAATTGACAAATTAAATTTAACAGTGCACTCAGTGTAGTTTTATGAATGATAATTTGTATTTTAAAATTTAACCCGTCATTTTACGGTTTACTTTACAATAATGGTTTGGGGAATAAGCCTGCACGATTTGGATACTTTATTGGTGGTAAGCATGCAAAGCATGCCTCATGTTTTGTGGCAAGCGTGCCAAGTTTTCGGGGCAAGCATGCCCCATTTTTTGTGGCAAGCGTGCCAAGTCTTCGGGGCAAGCATGCCCCATTTTTTGTGTGCCAAGTTTTTTATGCCCAGTGTTTTTGTCAAGAAAAGTTTGGGGCAAGCAGGCCCGCTAAGTTTAGTTATTTGACTGTTTTATAAGGCTGGCCTTTTGCCCAATTTGGTAAATGGTCTAAGTTTGTCGAAATTAATACAGTGGTTCAACTGTGCCAAAAGTCAATGTTTCTTTACTTGTATTTCTGTGAGTTGTCCGAGAATAACTAAATGAATATTTAACCATGATTGAACAATGAAATATTACATAACCTACACTTTGATTGGTTTAATGTATTAACAAATTCAATTAAGGGTCTTTCTTCCGAAAAGTTCTCCACAAAAACGCCAGTCAAATTTGAGTAATTATCGACCAAAAATTGCACTGAATAATCGACAGCGATCGAGCACTGTTTACGGTTGTGATACGTTGGCTGGTTACATTTTGTTTTGAATACCTGCGCGCCAACACCATGTGATCCAAATTCGCCAATCACAACCTAGGTCATAGGTTATATGTGACGATCAAAACAATCATGGCGGCGCCCATGCCTCGGTCGAGTGAGGAAGACTCCGCGATAAATCCAAAGTGTTTTGTTCACGTAAAATCTGTTACAGCTGAGAAAGCATAATTTGTTACAAATGTGCGATGGTCAAAGATTGTAGAGTGCTCAAAAAAATGGATCAATCTTTCTGGAAATGAAAAAGAACTCGCAGAGAAGTTGGTAAGCCTAGACCTGCTTGAACTTTCGTAGAGGAAGCTCGTGAAAAGCAGCCAGACATCGGGTTTTACGCTACTGTTACCGTCGGTATATTGATTCCAAACGTCTGACTGTAGCGGAAAAGCATTGTAAGGAGGTTACACAGTTTGAGAAAGCACATTCGCCTCCTAAAAAACCCGTCTTAGAGTTAGAGTGAAGTCGGCCTCGTCAACGGGGTCACTATCAATCGGGTCCCGTATTGCCGGCCAAATGTTAATGTTATGTATGCAAGAAGGTTGATTTACTAATCAACGTAAACAAGAAACGTGTGAGGGATAAACTTAGACAGGCTGAAAGTGAAGATGCAGGTAAGCAGTACTGAAATGAACTAATCTGTTTCCCTAGATTATTGTCTAGATTTTGTCGATGAGTTTTAGGTAGCAGGGGCTGGTCATCAATCATGGTCATTGGGGGAAGGCCTAGTACTAGTATTAGTGCTAGGCCAAGAAGAATATACATTTAGTTTAGAAGAGGTTGGTTGGGGTTAGCTGTGTAAATACGAGAACAAAACCCTAACTGTCCTGGTGCAGGGTTAACCATTGACAAGTTACAAAGGGTCAGAGGTTTAAAAATAGCACATTTGAATTTACAGAGTCTTAGGCCAAAAATCGAGCAGGTTCGCATTCTTATGGCTGAACATAAAATCCACCTACTTACCATGAGTGAAACCTGGCTCCATGATGGTATTAATGATGCTGAAATCAGTGTTGAAAATTATACATTGATACGTAACGACCGTAAAGGTGATAACCACGGAGGAGTTGCTTGTTACATTTCCAATGATATAACCCATCGTGTAATTACAGGATCAAATTGCAACTCTGAGTCATGTTGGATTGAAATTAACTTGAAACAGAGTAGACCAATTGTAATAGTTGTTGTGTACTTGCCAAGCAAACATTCTGAGCATCTATTGAAACTAAAACATGAAGTTGGTCAGTTTGATTGTGGTAACCGTGAATTAATAATTATTGGTGACTTTAATTTGAATATGCTTGATAACGCGGACCATGCTAAAATAGATGACTTCTGTTGTGAATTACAGCTGACCCAACTAGTTGAAAAGCCGACCAGAGTCACACCCACGTCCAGTACATGCATTGACCTTGTCATGACATCTCATCCTGAAGCTATCAATATCACTGATGTCGTCCATATTGGCATTAGTGACCACTCTATGGTAATATGCAACAGGAAAATTAATGCAAATCTTAAGGTTCCTCCTAGGGTCTCAAAAGTCAGGAATTTTAAACATTTTAATGAAGATTTATTTTTAAACGACATGTTTCATGTGCCTTGGCAGCTGATTGAAAATGAATCTAATATTGATAATGCTTGGAATACTTGGCAACAGATGTTTAATGACGTTTGTAATAGGCATGCTCCTTACAGGCAAATGCGGCAGAAAAGAAAGAACATGGCTCCATGGGTTACTAAAGATATGCTGGAACTCGGACGAAAGCGTGACGCCATGCGAGCTAAGGCTCATAAGACGTGTAATCAAAGTGACTGGCTTGCTGCCAAGCGTATACGTAACCAAGTTAATAATATGGCCAAATACCTTAAAAAAAGGTACTATGAAAATGCCATCTCCGACAACACGAGTAACTCGAAGAAAATGTGGTCAATAGCTAAAGAAGCTAGTTCTATTAAAACCAACTCTATCTTGCCAGCTCGTGCAAACATTAATAAACAGAAATTGACTGACGACTTTAATGAATTCTTTGTTAACATAGGTCCTCATCTGGCTGAAAGTTTTGAAGATAATGGTACAGGTAGTGCTGCTAAAGATATTTCTTCTTCAAACCAGCATAACACCAACTTGTTTAAATTTTCTCCTGTTACAGCTAGTTTTGTGGAGAAACAAATCAAGCAAATGGACCCTTCTGTGGCAACAGGTGTTGACGGGATATCCAGCAAATTTCTCAAAATAGCTTGTCCCGCTATCTGTACCTCCTTGACATACCTTATTAATAAATCTCTTTTTACGGGTATTGTGCCAGAGGACTGGAAGATGGCCAGGGTAACTCCAGTATTTAAGGGTGGTGATCGAGATGAGCTTACTAATTATAGACCTATCTCAGTTCTCCCACTGGTCTCAAAACTTCTCGAAAGAGCTGTAAATGAACAACTGTCTACTTTTCTCAACAGGAATGAGCTTCTCGTTACAGAACAGTCTGGTTTTAGACCGCACCATTCTACTCAAACTGTAGTCTTAGATGTTACTGACCACATTCTCAATAACATAGACAATGGTAAGGTAACAGGCGCCATACTTTTAGATCTTAAGAAGGCGTTCGATACTGTTGACCATGAAATCCTCCTGTCCAAACTATACTATAATGGAGTCGAGGAGCTTGAATTGAAATGGTTTAAGTCGTACCTTTCAGGAAGAAAACAGGCCACAAAAATCGACGGTACTACTTCTGACTTTGCAAATCTGAGTGTTGGGGTTCCACAAGGATCAATACTTGGTCCCCTTCTTTTTATCATTTTATTAACAGTCTTCCTTCGTGTATAGCATCAAAACCAGAAACCAAAGTGAGTATGTATGCCGATGATACCATGATAATGTTTGATGGTACAACCCCCGATACCATCGAATCTGACATGGTGAATGGCCTTAATCAAGTAACTAAATGGTTGGTGAACCATAAACTGACGCTTAATGTGAGTAAAACAAAATTTATGATATTTGGTTCTCGCCCAAGGCTACCTACTTTTTCTCAGGTGCAGATCACATTAAATGATACGTCCATCGAACGAGTTCAGCTGTATAAATATCTCGGGGTTATCCTTGATGAGCATATGTCTTGGTCTGACCACATTGATTTTACTGCCAAGAAAATATCTATGAAAATGGGATTTTTGCGACGATCTGCTAAGCCCTACCTTCCTAGTGCGACGTTTAAAATGTTGAGCAGTGCCATGATATTGCCCTTGTTTGACTATTGCGATGTTGCCTGGTCAGGTTGTGCACACTGCTACTCAGACAAACTCCTTAAATTGCACAATCGTTTGGCCAGATTAATCCTTAACGCTCATCCTAGAACTCACATCCATGAATTACAACGGGCACTTGCGTGGTTACCTTTGCCGGCCCGTTGGGAAAATCACAGAATGTGTGAAGTTTATAAATGTGTGAATAGCCTGAGTCCAGCATATCTAAGTTCTCGCTTTGATAAACCATGTCACTCTGCTAATACTCGCGCCAAGACAAACGGGTCATTACATCTGTCAATTATTCCCAAGACAAATGCTGCAAGGCGCACTTTTCAGTACCTTGGAACCCTGGGATGGAACAAACTTACCACGGCCCAGAAACAGGCAGAGTCACTTAATAAATTCAAATCTTTCTTTGTTGATTAACGTTTTATGACATTCCTGTTTTAATTATTAATAATTTTATCTCTGCTTCAAATTTATTTTGTATACAAATTGTAATATTCCTGTTGTTATCTTTGTTTATATAGAGTGGTTTCTCTTTCATATTAATTTTGATTTAATCACTTGTCCAGCTAGTCCTGTATTTTAAAGGCTAATTTTAATTATTTTTCCGCCCTTTTCCTTGTATTCTACATTCTTAATACACATTTTCTTACATACTGTTCTTTTATCTTATTGTAATTGTATTGTTCTTTTCTGTATCCAATATTGTTCTTTTAAACTTATTTTAAGTGTATTATTCATTCTTTGGTCCCCCTCCCCTTCGGAGTTTTAAGTTTTAAATTCATAAGTTTTAAATTCATATTTTACATTTTATTCATTTTAGAACATTTTGCTTTGTATTTTAATATCTACAGTGCTAATAACTTAAATTGTTTTAGTTTTGATTTTATAATAAGTTATGTTCATAAGTTATGGAATTTGTTATATCATTTGAATCAGGGCCCTCATGGAAAGCAGTTTGTAACTGATAAGGTTACCCTGTATAAATAAAACAGCTAAAAATATCATAGCTCTTTGGTCACGTCCCTTATAAAAGAGCTACAACGGACCAGGTGTTAAAATTGGCAAATATTGTCAACGTTTTTTGTTGAATGTTTTAAAGGTAGCCTACCCATTTTTTTTCCCAAAAAAATATTTGCAAAATTTTAACCTGTGGTCCGTTGTAGCTCTTGGGTCTCAGCAACGTGACCAAAGAGCTACAAATAATATTGCAGCTAGGTTTGGGTGAAAACGCTCAATTGTGGGCCTACAAAAGCATAATCTTCATAAACTTGAGAAGGCAACTCAACATGGAGAAGAAGATAGTGGAGTGCAATATTCCTGCCATAATGGGTTTTTTCCCGCTGTTTTTGAATGCGTTTTGTTGTTTTACCGTTTGAATTATTGTTACTTAAAATTGAGTTTTGCTTCATTAGACCGAATACAATTAATAATCGTCCCCCTTTTTTTATATTCCTCGACATACTGAATGGGTACAGGATTACACACACGACACTAAATGATGTTGACCACTAGTAATTATTCTATCATTACAACAAATACTTAAATACTTCTTTCGTCTTCCTTTTTAATTGAAGGTATGCTTCGAAAGGCAGCAGAGGCCAAGAAGGACGAAGATGTCCTTATCCATATACAAGATAAAGATTGCGTGTCTCTTGAAGTTAGGTACCATGCATCTTGTTACAAGAACTACACTCGATTTCTCACAAGGAAGAGGAGGCAGCCTGAAGAGTGAGGTGAATTTTAAGTAAACAAAAAAATATGGTTGATCTTTCTTCTGTCCCTTTCACCATGATTGGAATGTTCTTTGTACTTTGAATAAAATGGTCTTATGCAGTAGTTTCATTCAAAGTTGTGACTGATTTGATGTTACTTTTTTATTTAACTCATCCATATAATGATGACAGTGCCCCAATACATTAAATGTGTATCTTTCTGAAAAAAAGAGCATAGCCTAGTTGTTCCGTCTGAACTCTACTACTGTAGAATCGCCCCAACAATAGTTGGGCCCAGTCCCAACTTCAGTGTTACAGTTGGGATGGCCTGTAATTAATTATTTGCCAATTCAATTCTTCTGATTTAAGTTATGTTTAATTTTTGGGTCCATGTTCGTATTTTGAATAACTTATAAATAGGCTGAAACTTATTCTATTGTATCTCATCCTAAAGGTCTTCTGATATGATGCCTGAAAGTACGCTAGAGCACTACAAGGTCTGATACAAAGTTTTCTGCGAGGTTGTTCAGCAGAAATTAATTGCAAATCAGGTGTTGAGGATGTCCAAACTTGCTCCTGTCTGAATGCGGACTTATGTAAATGTACAGACTGTGAAATGAGATGGACCCATTCTGCGATGCAGATGTAGATGACTCTCTAGATGACCTGTTTGATGAAGGCGAACAATTGTAGAGCAAGTACAGTACAGTATGAGCAAAAAACATTGTTGGATGCTGTGCTTGTATGCATAAAAAGCAAGCGAGCGAGGGACAAATGTTTGCGGGAGTGCTTGTAAAACTTTGTATTAGCAAAATATTACTGTATTGTGTTACATAAAAATAGATTGACAAATGTTTTGTTTTACCTTAAACAGCCACTGAAAGAAGAATGAGTAACACAACAGTGATACCATTTGTACTGGTGTTTGTATTCATGTTTTTTCTTTGTTTCCGCGCCCAGCAGGGTGGATATGTGCGCGCTACAAATCTATTATTATTATTATTATTATTATTATTATTATTATTATTACACTTTCAATAGGGCCACACCTTTTGCTAAAAAATGCTATAATAAGGCGACACCGAATAATAGGGCGACACATAACTGTCGCCCTATTTTTCACACCGTTTTATCTACTTATTTATCAAATCACGGCAGATTTGGAATGGTGTGCTTGGAACCATGGACCATGTTCTTTCTAAAACTACACTGGGTTGCCGACTGCAAAAGTCCTCTCAATGTAAGAGCGACTTGAAGGTTCTTGCGATTATGTTTGCATTTGCGAGAAGATGCCACAATTGGTCGACAACTATACTTTGCATGATAAATCATTAGGACGGGATTATGTTTTCTTTATCAACCTTCCAGTTTGTCAAATAAACAACAAGTCAAAACTTGTAATTACCGGTTATTGAAAAGAAAGTATTAATTACATGTAGTACCGTCTAGTCGATCAATGGCGAAGATTAAAAAATAACTCCAGAAAAATCGTTTCTGTTTCATGGAGAGCGCCCTCAATTGACCACACTTTGAAAGGTCCAATTCGTGCGTGCGCGCGCACACTTGTATATTAACGTATAACGTCAAGCCTGTGTGTCTGGGATACGTGCGTTCGGATATATGGAGATGGGAGATCGGCGATTGTGTACATGTAGGGCCCTGTTCCCTAAGGGAACAAAAATCCACTTTCAGGTTATTGGAATTGCCAAACTAGTTAGCGACATTACTGACCAACAGGTATGCCGTAGATAAAGGGCAGGGCCAGGGTTTTAGTTTTTGAGGGAAATTTTGGGGTCAAGCATTTTGTAAAGCGGCGATGAGGACGACAAAACGCAACGCGAAAATAAAGATGGCGGTCACCGCGACACACGCAAAACCACGTTCAATCGCATGGCAACTGCCGTAAAGCATATAAAGCGCGTAAGAAAATTGCATTTTCAACCGAAACAAACTGTTCAAAATTACAAAAAAAGATGTCAATAGAATTAAGACAGAAGTCTGCTTTAGGTTGAAAAAGTCATTTTGGAATGAGAAAAAATACCCTTGACTCTAATTTCATCAAAACTAAAGAGGGGCCCTACACTACACATAAATATATCATTCAACGCTGTACACTGGGGGAAAAAATGGCTCAAACGGAGCCATAAGTGGCTCATTTTGTTTAACTGAGCCACATTTGGCTCGGGTTGAGCCGTGAATTAGGCATAAGTGGCTCATTTTGTTTAACTGAGCCACATTTTGCTCGGGTTGAGCCGTGAATTAGGCATAAGTGGCTCATTTTGTTTAACTGAGCCACATTTGGCTCGGGTTGAGCCGTGAATTAGGCATAAGTTGGCTCATTTTCTTTATTGGCTCAAAACTTCGTTTTGAGCCGGCTCAGGTACATTTTGATTTAATTTGAGCCGGCTCAATTACATTGGGCTGGCTCTTTAGGTAATTTTGAGCCGGCTCATTGCTCAAGTTAATTTTGAGCCGGCTCAAGTCAAGTCAAAATAATTTTATTAATGGTGTTGAGCCCGCTCAAAGCTGGGATCGAATTTAGCCGCACCATGGAAATTGGCTATTAACAAATTACCTTAGGGTGCCTACTCATTGGCAATTGGTGCCCTGAAAATGTTCCTCACATTTTCTATTAACCAAGGCCACTTTTAAGTTTTATGACTTAGGCCCTTAAAAAACAAAGTTATGCAGCATATGGGATTGTTGGCTTGGCCAACCTTAATTATTTTCACTTCAGTCATGCATCATCATGCTAATGCAGGCCGCCCATCCATACAGCTGCAGAATTATTTTTAAGCATCCAATATGAAAATGCAAATAAGAACTCAAACTCTCATCAATTACTGTACATAATTATTTTATTATAAAACATTAACCAAATTAACTCTGAATTAACAGGATTATAATTATTTTCAGTATGAAATCCCTTATAAGCTTGGTTTTGAACATCCACATGTAAACCCCTCAAAACAAGTTTGGAAATTTGTGTTTCGTTGATCATATCTCCGTTACTGTATTATTAGCATCATTGGAACAAAATACTTTGCCATGTAGTTGATAATCCTTTCATTTATGCACAAAAGGAATATCACGGTTTTTTTTCGTTTTTTCTTCTGATTTTCGACCCATTTATCCCCTTAAGTAAAAACCAACAGATAACACGCTACATACAGGCATTACAATATTTTTCCTAGCAAATCTGCGGACTATTTTCTGGTAGCAGATCTTTGATAAGCTTTTTGGTCATCAGCAGTTGGACCCCAGCTGCTAAAATTCCATATCTGACTTGACTGTTCTTATAGTTGTCCGATTACAATTTTATACTCTCTGAAAATAAACTGGTGAAGTCGTATTTTATTGGGATATATTGTTTCTGTTCAAATCTATATGAGCACATTGGAAATGGAACAATAAGACTGTTCACATTGATGACTTCCAGTCCAACGGCAAGGTCAGGTTTGGTTATTTCGTATGCATTTAAGTCTTCACAAATTCCATTATTATCATGTGTTTCAAGTCTCAAAAAGTATTCACTCCCATCATACCAAATATCTTGAACTTGACTAAACACTGGCATTTCTTGTTCTGCCCTAGGTACAACATAGCATTTTGGTTTATAGCGGTTTCCGTTTATTTCTACCTACTTCATGCTGTAGATAATTGTGTCATTTTCCATGTTTCTATCTGGATAAAACCTATTAATTTCATTTGCATGATAAATCTGATTATCTAGTCGGGTGCTTGGTCCAGTCTTTAAAATGTTCTTGAAAAGAGGATGGCTACCTGAGTTTTCAATATCCAGTAATTCACGACATTGTCGATACTGATGTCTTTCGGCCAGATATTTCGGTAAATTTTTGAAACTTGCTACTTTGGCTAATCGTTTTAAGTATTTGTGTCGTGCTTCGAATCTCATGCACCAGTACCTTACAATTGGGCCTAGGTTGAGAATAGTGTGCGGAAGATGTACCATGTAATGTAGTTTTGGGGTTATATTCTTATCAGGAAAGGCACTTTTGAAACGGCTGAGGTAAAATGCTATAATTTGCTTCAGATGGTCAACCTGTTGCCTGCTCATGACTGGGGATAAAACAATACAGGTTATTTGAAGAAGTAAAGAGAAGCATTGCCACTGTTGTGATTCAAAATCTATCAGATTACCACTGTAGAATGGCAACAACCGCCCAAGCAGCCATGTCTGTGAAGAAGACTGATGCAACACCGCAGGCCCATCCAGATGTTGTTGTTTGATAGGGCTTGGTTTTGAAACAAAATCAATATAACTGTACGGAAAACTAGAAATCCACTCGTTTAACTGAGTTAACGTAAACCTGTTTTCAGTGTTGATGAAGTATTGCAGCATTATTTTCAGTGTGTATTTCATACTCCCCTCTAGAATAATATGCATAACGTCTTGTGGAATGCCTTGAAATATATCAAAATGTTCTACAGCAAGAATGGCAGCTTCTCGATTTACACCATATGGAGTATTTGGAACTGTATCACAGATAGTAATGTCACAGGATAAATGTAATGAAGCAAAGTGTATTAAAGTTAAGTTTGATCATGTCAAAGTAGGAATGAAACTGAGAAGGAAATCTGCATCATCTTTAAATGATGAAGAAAGTGTAACTCTTGAGATTCAGGAAGAAAGAATTGGTAGCATATATGTACGGCATCAGTTTCCACTGAAGTTATCTTTTGCTTGCACAGCACACAAAGTACAAGGAATGACAACAGACAGAGCTATTGTTTCTCTTGTTAATACATTTGCACCAGGTCAAGCTTATGTGAGTCTGAGTCGTGTTACATTACTAGAAGGTCTGGTAATTGAAAGTTTTGATGAGAAGTACATATAAACGTCACTGGTCCCACGAAGTGACCTATCTCATTTTTTGGCGAAAATTATTTTTTGACATATTTATATTACTTATAATGAAATCTTTACTATCTGAAAATTTTGGGAGAAAAACTCGTATAATTAACTGTTTATGTTAATTTAGCAAAAACGACGCATCCTAGAAAACGCCAATTTCAATTTCCCGAAGTGACGCATTGAGATAGGACACTTCGTGAGATCAGAGACATTGCGCTTAAGAACTTAGCGAATTGACTCATTGTGAAGTGTCATTTTGAGTAGGTGCCTGAAGACCAAATCCTGTTTCCACGAAGTGACCTTTAGCAATGGTTTAATGATATTCCTTTTTAGGAGTCCTTTATGCCATTTTTGATAGATTTTTTTTCTTCATATTTACATTTCTTAAAAAAAAGAAGGATCGCTTCCCCCTGCAAATAAAGATCACGACCTATCATATTTATATTTCAATATCAGACAAAATCGTGAACGAGTATTTTTTTGCGAGGATGTGCGTCTGGTATCTAGACGTCATACACAATCTAACGGATCGTATTCCGTGAGTATATTTTGTCCAATTCTACTTGAAATTTATTGTTTAAATATTTTGTTGTTTATTTTTCTTTAACAATTTTGATAAAATAGGGATGTTCAACTACACACACGATGCATAAGCTCGGCCTAGGCCTAGTGTAAACAAGTAGGCCTACAATGAAATTTTGAAAACAAACGTGATCCAAGGGCATCACACCGTACCGGGCTAACATTAATTTTAACGTTACTCCCAGAATAGAGAAAAGAGCACATGCTCCCAGATACTTATTTATTACTATTTTAGCCCCACAGAGGATTTGAGGGTCCCCAACATTGTGTCCTGTTTATCTATAATCCAGTGCCTACTGTATAGGTCTAATTTTGTTTATTTAGTCATGGCCATATTTTTAAACAAAGTTGAATGTATGTTTCTTTTATCTTACACTTGGCTTGGTACAGTTGACAGTGATACTGATGGTTAGCCCCATTCTAGGCCTAACTAACGTTAGTTAGTGTCAATACACTGGACTCCCTCCGTATCCATGTGGGGATACGGCCAAGGATACGGAGGGAGTCCAGTATATTGACCCTAGAATGGGGGCGGTAGGTAGGCTAGGCTAGGCTTAATAGTTATCTTATACTTAAATATTATTTTTTTTTTTTTTTAGAAAACAAATCTACTGTGACATTAACCCAAAACTTGTTACTGTACTTTGTTTTAGTCTCAGGCTTGGACTCGGCAGTCTAGGATGGATGTTCTTGTAAGGTGGTCGGATGGAAGCCAAAATGTTGTGTTCTCTGACCACCTCAAATTCAAGCCCCCACTAGAACTACATCGGGCAGTAAAAATGAGGTGGGGAAAGGTGTGGTGGAAGGGAACAGTTGTGGATTTTGAGAACAGTGCTGGTAAGCTGAAAATATGCACGTATTTGGGCATTGACTTTATTAGAGTAAATTGCTTGTCTGTTTATTAAATAGCTTTCTTACAATTTGTTGGGCTTTCTACTGTTGTGTTTTCAAATTAAGACTCGTATTTTTCCTGATTTATATAATATGCTTTGAAATTATCATTGACACACATTAAGACACTATGTTGGATGAATCAATAATATAAGTTGATTTTATTTATTCTGCAGAAACAAATGATGATGACAGTGATAGCACAGATGACTTGCCTCTTAGTGCATTACTGACAAAAGTAGCAAACAGTGAGTATTTTTTTAAATATTGTTTTAATAAATCCTCTGGGAGACAACAATGCTATGGGTTTTGCTGAGCACTAATTGTACAATATTAAAACATAAATACTTGTATGCATTTATGAAAGAGAAAGGACAGTGGTTCTGTGGTTCATCAGTAAGCAAAGGTAAGCCTTGACTGATATTATGTTAATTTGATTTTTCTTTAAAAAGGGGGTCTTTGCATGTTTATAGTTTTTCCACTGTAAATTGCTATTGCATAAACACCTTTTCTAGAAATATAAAACAAATAATGCCGTTGTGTTTTTATTGAGATACAAATTATACTTGGGTGTCATTTCACCTTTTTTCTTTCTCTAAAACCATTATTGAGTCTAATGATGATCCTGTTTTGAAAAAGTTGAGTAGTTGTGAAAGATGTACTTCATTGCGCTGATTGTAATGTTACATATGTGTACTATTTCTACAGAAAGTAAACTGCATGCACAGACCACAAGTATAAGTGGACCTGTCATTTACGTTATAAGCACCTGCAGTGCAGCAGAAACCGAGACAACACCTGTCATCACCAGTAGCACCAGCAGTACTCCAGAGGGTGCAGCAGTTCACACCGGTACCTCCAGCAGTAGTCCAGAGGGTGCAGCAGTTCACACCGGTACCTCCAGCAGTAGTCCAGAGGGTGCAGCAGTTCACACAGGTACCTCCAGCAGTACTCCAGAGAGTGGAGCAGTTCACACCGGTACCTCCAGCAGTAGTCCAGAGGGTGCAGCAGTTCACACCGGTACCTCCAGCAGTAGTCCAGAGGGTGCAGCAGTTCACACCAGTACCACCAGCAGTAGTCCAGAGGGTGCAGCAGTTCACACCGGTACCTCCAGCAGTAGTCCAGAGGGGGCAGCAGTTCACACCGGTACCTCCAGCGGTAGTCCAGTGGGTGCAGCAGTTATGGATTTTGAGAACAGTGCTGGTAAGCTGAAAATATGCACGTATTTGGTCATTGACTTTATTACACTAAATCACAATTGCTTGTCTGTTTATTAAATAGCTTTCTTACAATTTGTTGGGCTTTTTACTGTTGTGTTTTCAAATTAAGACATGTATTTTTCCTGATTTATATAATATGCTTTGAAATTATCATTGACACACATTTAATTCTTTAAGACACTATGTTGGATGAATCAATAATATAAGTTGATTTTATTTATTCTGCAGAAACAAATGATGATGACAGTGATAGCACAGATGACTTGCCTCTTAGTGCATTACTGACAAAAGTAGCAAACAGTGAGTATTTTTTTAAATATTGTTTTAATAAATCCTCTAGGAGACAACAATGCTATGGGTTTGCTGAGCACTAATTGTACAATATTAAAACATAAATACTTGTATGTATTTATGAAAGAGAAAGGACAGTGGTGCTGTTGGCTTTGTTGCATGTACATGCAAATGATTTATTCCAGTTTGTTTTTATAGTATATTATTCCAATACGATTATTTCTAATGCCATCATCTACATGTAAATATGATTTCCTTTGAGGTGATGACTACCAATTAGGAAGCACTAATTGTGTCATAAGTGAACATGCATCCTTCCCATTAGTAAGCAAAGGTAACCCTTGACTGATATTATGTTAATATGATTTTTCTTTAAAAAGGGCGTCTTTTGCATGTTTATAGTTTTTCCACTGTAAATTGCTATTGCATAAACACCTTTTCTAGAAATATAAAAAAATAATGCCGTTGTGTTTTTATTGAGATACAAATTATACTTGGGTGTCATTTCACCTTTTTTCTTTCTCTAAAACCATTATTGAGTCTAATGATGATCCTGTTTTGAAAAAGTTGAGTAGTTGTGAAAGATGTACTTCATTGCGCTGATTGTAATGTTACATATGTGTACTATTTCTACAGGAAGTAAACTGCATGCACAGACCACAAGTATAAGTGGACCTGTCATTTACGTTGGTAGCACCTGCAGTGCAGCAGAAACCGAGGCAACACCTGTCACCACCAGTAGCACCAGCAGTACTCCAGAGGGCGCAGCATTTCACACCGGTACCTCCAGCAGTACTCCAGAGGGTGCAGCAGTTTACACCGGTATAGTTCAAACCTGCTCAGATTTTTCTTGTCAGGAAGACATTTTTGCAGCTTGCAGTTTCTGTGATTGCCTGTTATGTTTTGAAATTTTTTTAAGGTCAAGCAATTCTTGCAAATCTCACAATGCGTTGTTTGCAGAGGCATATCTCAGTAGTACAGACTTTAATAATGCAACTACGGTCCTTCTAGAACCAGAAGATTTTATAGTGGAAGGAGAACCACAGACAGAGATGCATTTTGAACATGATAAATCTAAAACCCTATCAAAACAAGCACGTAATAAAACTGTCAAACAAAAAAGAAATAGTGGAGATGCATACCATACGGAAAAGACATACAGGTTTAAGGAAGCTAGAAAGACAAAATACAAACCGAAATGCAACAGTTTATATTGCAAGGCCAGAGGTCTTGCTTGCAACGATTTCACTGAAGAACAGCGAACATCAATAAGAAATGCTTATTTTTCAGTAGGTAGCCTGCAAGCCCAGAGAGAGTGGGTGGCAAGACATATCGTATCAGAGCCTCTTAAAGATAGTACACGTAAAAAGAGGAACACTCATTTTTACCTCCCCAAAGGTGAAGACACGGTACCATCTGCATGTCGGGTTTGCAAAGTAATGTTCCTAAGCACAGTGGGAATATCAGACCGTCAGGTACGAACTGTCATAAAGAAACTTGGATCTTGTAACACACTTGCACAAGAGCAAAGGGGAGGGAGGCAAATGAAACAGAAAGATAAACAGCTTAGAGAAGAAGTACAGGCTCACATCGGCAGATTTCCTAAAACTGAATCACATTACTGCCGTTCTAGCACTTCTTTTCAGTACCTGGCCTCTGATCTAAATGTGAACAAAATGTACGATCTGTACATTGCAGAAAACCCAAAGCCAAAAGCTTCACGAACTCTGTATGGAAGAGTGCTTCATGACATGAAGTTAAAATTCCATAAGCCAAAAAAGGATCTCTGTGGAATCTGCGAAACATATCGCATGGGAAATGAGCAAGAAAAAGACAAGATCAATGCAGAATACATGAGGCACATCAATGAAAAAAATAAAGTTCGAGAACTTAAAACTGAAAAGAAAAAACAAGCACTTCTGAACCCACAGACGTATCAGTCCTCAGTGTATGACCTCCAGCAAGTCATATACTTGCCAAGATCGGGAAGAGGAACTCTCTTCTATAAACGTAGACTTTCATGTTATGACTTTACTATCTATGAATTGGGCACTAGAGAAGGATTCTGTTTCCTACATCATGAAGGCATTGCTAAGAGAGGGGCAAATGAAATAGCTTCTAATTTATACAGATACTTGCAGACCCTAGACATGCATGGCAAGGAGGAAGTTGACCTTTTCAGTGACGGATGCGTTGGTCAAAATAAAAATTCCATATTGCCGGCTATGTTAACCTACATTTTATCAGTGTCAGTTTCGGTAAAACAAGTGACTCTGTTTTATTTTGAGACTAGTCATGGTCAAAGTGAGGGAGATTCTGTACATAGTACAATTGAGCGAAACTTAACCAGCGCAAAAGATGTGTTTCTCCCTTCTCAACTCTCAATCCTAATCCAAACAGCTAGGAAGCATCTGACAAAATATCACGTGACTGAAGTTCAGACCACCGACATTTGTGATTGGAAAGAATTTGGGCAAAGTTTGCACATTTTAAAGGTACGTTCAACAGTCAAAGGTAATCCAGTAGACTGGAAAAAGGTCATGCAAGTCAAGGTCACAAAAAACCAGCCTATGAAAATCATGGTCAAATTCTCACACCTCGAGGACACCTTTGACATTATTGACATTGAAAGCAGCTCAAGGCTTGCAACATCCGGCCCATTCCACTTCCCTCCAGAGGCCTATCCTAGAGGCCCTCCCAAACTTAATGAGGGCAAATACAACGACTTGATGAGTCTTTGTGAAGGTCCCACTCCAGTAATCAGCCATCCCGATCACATTGCTTTCTTCAGGAATCTTTCCCATTGAAAAATGCAGTGCTTTTTACCTTCAATCTTTCCCTGTAGATTGAAAGTCTTCTTTTGTAGTTCTGTGTGGTTCTTTATTTGTGGCCAAAATACTTTTCTGCATTTGCTCATGGAAGATTATCAGTCTGTGTTACTTGTTTGTCATTTTCGTTGTCCACAAGATGACAACTTTGTTTACAAATGAATTGTTCATATTGAAAATATAAATACGATTTTTAAAACGTGTATAAGTGAATAAATTTACTTTTTAATCGGTATTGTAATAACGAAATTAACTGAAATGCACTGAAATGTCATGGACATTAATTTTATAGTTTGATTTGTGCCATTAGTGAAGCAAAGGTGATTATCACTTTATTATTTAAAATGAATTTACATTTGAATGAATTTCAAGCTGACTATTAATATTAATATTAAAGAGTTTATCTTAACCTTCATGGTTTAGATTTTCTTAAAGAAAAATCATCTGACTGAATAGGCTCAAACTCCACTGTACTCAACATATTTGTATAAGTGAATAAATTGAATTTTTAATCGGTACAAAATTAACTGAAATGCACTGAAATGTCATGAACATTTATAGTTTGATTTGTGCAATTAGTGAAACAAAGGTGAATTAGTAATAATTATCATTTTTTAATTTAAAATGAATTTACATTAGCTATGAATGAATTTCACGCTGCTATTAATATTAATCTTACAATGTTTACCTTAACCTTCGTGGTTTCGATTTTCTTAAGGAAAAATCATCTGACTAAAATAGGCTCAAACTCCACTGTAATCAACATATTTCTTTGCATTTTAATTTGGAATTATGAAAAAGATTTTGAATCAGATTGTTTTGTATAATAATTAAGCATTAATTTATTGAGCAAAATTGCTTTTGTGAATCTACTCTTACAATGTTGTGTACATTTTGTTAAGAGATTGTTTAAAGAGATTTGTATGCGAACTTGAACAATAAACCATTAAGACAGGACCGACTTTCAGAATTATTTGATTGCGTGAATATAATATTGATTTGAAGGATCATAATTTTAACAAACTACAAAATATGTTTGGGAAGGATGGTCTCCTATTTTTGAAATTTGATCAGCTATATAATATTTGTAGTGTTTGTTTATTCCCCGCAAAAAACGAACCAAACAAATGCAACACCCATGATTATCATAGCCACAGTGCCATACATTTATTTGTCTGTCCCCTTAAAACTGGGCATAGTACATGTATAAGTCAATTGGGAATTCAAAGTAATTGACACTAATATTGTGACTCTGTTACCGGTGCGCGTCTGATAAGCGTGATTTTGTTTTAAAATAATACCATTTTCAGCTTTTAATATAACAAATTAACCCCGCAAAAAGAAAGAAAATATATTAAAGTCAATTTATAACGCATCATTAACTGAACGTACTACGCGTGCGCACAACAGATGCGTCGTGTGGCATAGAGCACAGAAATGTATCTTCTGGTCTCACGAAGTGACCTATCTTGATACGTCGCTCGCTGCACAAAGAAAACATGAAGATTGGGATTTCTCGAAATGACGCATGACTTTGACACTTAATTATACATATTTATACTTGATATGTTATAACTCAAACAATGCAATATAAACGACAATAATCTATCTAGCCATTTTCATAATATCAATTCCATAGGAGTGACCCTTTTCTGCGAAATGATTATTTCAAAATGAGCTTTAACTATAAACGCGTTTTTCTCTAAACGACACAAACTGAGATAGGTCACTTCGTGGGACCAGCGACGATAATAGTCATGAAGCAGTTGCTGATTCATTGAATATAATATGCCACTATTTATTAATGAAGTTGGTATAGATAGTACACCTGTCAGTATGACCATTATAATGCATAATATTCAGGGATTGCAAGCACATTATATGGACTTGAAATGTAACAGTGAAATAATGGAAGCAGATTTTATATGTCTGACAGAAACATGGACCGAAGATCAACTGCAGTATGGCATGCAACTGAATGACTTCCGAAACTACCATCAACCCATATGTCTTTCCTATGATAATTCTAATCAGCTGACTGAAATGTTACAGCAACAGCGTCATGGAGGTTTAGCAGTATACAGTAAAACATATAAAGCAACAAGTAGACTTATGCTGCCTGTCCAAAACATTGAATATATTGCTTTCCAGATCATATCTGATATGTCATTAGTAGTTGTTATCTATCGACCAGTGTTATATGTGCTTCGGGAATTCATATCTCATATAAAAATCCTTCTGAATGAAATGCACAAAGTATCCAATAAATGTATAATAATGGGAGACGTTAATGATGATGTTTTGAGTGTAAAGAGTAAATGTAATTCAATCATTGTGAATATCATGGGTGAGCAAGCTGTGTGTTGTAGATGCTACAACTGAGAAGCGAACATTGATTGATCAGGTCTATGTGAGAGGTTTAGAATATGTTAAAACTGATGTGATTCCTACTTATTATAGCTATCATGAGATTGTTAAAGTTCAAATTTGAAATATGACCAAGAAAGGAAGCGATTTGGAACATTGAATTACATTTTTTATTTAAACATAGCTGAAAACAATGATAAATTAGAAGATTTCAATATGAAGATCAATTTCAGATTGAAATCATTGTGAAGTAATTTTGAGATATTTAGCATAATCAATACACAAAATCATCAATAAGAACTCAATAACAATTCAAGAATAGAAACTCAACAATAACAAATCATCAATAAAACTTCAACAATAAGAAATAAGCTGAGAAATCACATGCCATGGTAACAAATGTACTGTAACAAAAATATGTGAGGGTATATATGTAAATGTATTTGCGAGGAAATCATTGTATTATTACAAATAAAGATGACATTAGAAATGAAAATTGATTCCTGAATTTGTAAAATTATTGCACATAAAATAAAGTGCTACTGAAATATCTTGGCATATCTAATTTGAGAAGAAAGTCAATGAAATGAAGGATATCTAATTTGAGAAGAAAGTCAATGAAATGAAGGATTTTCTTCTTTTTTTGGATACAGAGATAATGATGCAGCATCACTGAACACAAACAACATGCAGAAACTGTGGTCCACAATGAATGTTCACAACCATGTAAGTGTTGTACATACATGGTTTTGTAACTTTGTTTTGTAACTTTGTTTTAGTAAATATAACTGTGATATAGTGTAGCATCTGCTGAAGAATAATAGTGCATTTGTTACATTTATTATTATTAACTCCATGCCAAACTGGGAGTCGCCTTCACATACACTGCCTACTGTGATCAAGTAGTGTTGATACCATGACCCTATTTAATTGTGAGTATCTATTACATAATCTGTCTTCTGTTCTGCAGTGATGCGACACCGTGGCCCCACTAATCTGGGAGTCTCCATTACCTATTTTGTCCATTGTGCTTAAATTGTGCAACATCATACCCCTATGCAACTGTGAGTCTTCATCATATGCTCTATCTTCTGTTCTACAATGGGTTGACACCGTGCCCCTACTCAAGCCTGCGTCTTCATCACATCGTCTGTGTTCTGTTCTACAGTGGGGTGACATCGCAGCAATGGCACAGACCGACGGCAATTTCGAGGCCTGCATGTGTGCTGAGTGTACGTTATCGCTCGCATGCGTGCACCACGTGTTGTGTTAAGTACGTGAGTGTGTACTGCAGCATGTACTGGCTGTGCATGCAGCGTATGTGATCAACATGGCGACCTCCGTGAGGTGGTTTTCGTCATGCGAGGTGCAAGGTTTTTTTGTCTTTCATCAACATCGGCATTGTTTTTTATTAAGAATACGATTTTTGTGTTAAAAATTGTATTTTTGGGGATTGTGAATACGATTTTTTGTCTGCTGGGGTTGGCAGCTCTGCCACAGCAATAAAAAAAAGTGCACGTTTTGTTCTCATTCGACTCGTAGTCGGTGGTGGTTTTGCAGTAAGGGAATTTGGCATAGGGATTGTACACGATACAAGTTTTGATTTCGTGCACAGATGAGTTTTTCGACAGGGATTGTACACATTAGGCCTATGGTTTAACGTCCAACGTTAACTGATGATTTGAGAATCGTTGCACAATTAATGGAAGGGGTCTTCATTACTTAGTTTCACTTGAAGGTATGTAAATTGTAAACTTTCATCCAGTAAAATCTATATTGCCGACAGTGAATCTCTGGCAGTTCGGCCATGTAAACATTGTAAACATACCCCCCAATCTTCATTGCATGGGAAAGTCATCTCCATTAAAAACTAAATCAGAATTTGTGAAACCTCAATTTTAAAGTCAAATGTACTGCTACTAATCATTCATGAAAACAACAAATATACATTCCATTATGTCTTCAAACTAAAAAAAACATCTGCTTCTTACTTACTCAAAAAAAGAGCTGTTTTGTGGTTTTAACACCTGTACACACCTTAGTTTATACAAACATGTAAAACTTTTTCCGCCCTAGATATACCGTGGAGAGATATTTCACTATGATGAAACCATCACAGACACCTTCTATGATCCACCAGCAATTTCTGTGGTGGAAGCACTGAATGAAACAGAATTCAAAAAGATTTCAGTCACTGTACTACATACTGTAAGTTGCATTTCATGCCATATACTTGTCTTTATCATACCCAAGATTGACACAATAGATGTTGTATTACAGCATACATGTATGCAAGTACTCCCATCCTCCATTTATTGTTTAACCCTTATATAAAGCCAATTCTGTAAAAGGACAATACTTCAAATTCATTTCACATCTTCCAAAAGCTACTAGTCCCTTTATACAGTATAGTCTTATCCAAAGACATCCGTGGGGTGGGGGGGGGGGGCAGTTGGGCCATGTAAACATTGTAAACATACCCCCAATCTTCATTGCATGGGTGTGTCAGCCTTGGAATACATTTTGCCAGATCACCCAGTTAAAGTACCTATTTATTTTTATGCACGCGTTGGGATAGTACTGACCATCAATCCCATAAACACAATTGGTGTAAAGATGTTAAAGGGACAGTATCGTCACGATCTGAGCAGACTTTCTACAAACAGGGCATGGAATCGGCGTCCTAGTTTAAGATATGCAGCAGCAACGCAAATATGACCTTATTATGTGAGTACTATTTTCAGTCACTGGGTTAAACTAGAACTTGAACTTTGATTCCATGCCCTGTTGATCGTGACGATAAGGCCACCTTTAAACAATAACTTTAATTAGCTGTTACGACGACCTGTTAGTTACATACAAGAAACACAATAGTGCATATTTCTACAAGGAACAAATCCTTACCTTGTTAAGACGGCCTTACAAACTTATACGAAGTCACAACACAATGTAATTTGAAGGTTACTGTACAATGAGTTCACTACCCATGCACACTATTTCTTATGGCTCTGACATACACTTTGTCTTTCCTTTTAACACCAACCTCAACTTATGTAGTATGTATTTATTATTTATTTTGTAATTCCTTTAAAACAGTTTTCTATATATTTAATACAGAGTTCTACTTTTTTACAGAAAATATTTGTCTCACTCCTTTACCACAACTTTTACTTTCCCCAAAACCATCCAATTGTCACTTTGATCAACTGTTCCTCAATTAGCTATGCTTACACCATTCACGGCAAATTGCACAAAGGGTTATGATTCAGCTAATGTTTTCATATCTTCTGAACTAGACGTCATAACTTCATAATCTTTGTGCCGTCTTGTAGCTTACAACCTCTGTAACATTTCATTCACAAACATGACCTCACTTTGACCTTTCCTTCCGGTCCAAACAGGAAGATCAAAACAAAAACTTCTTATTTGTATGCATTTATTATAGGATACAAGCAATGTGATACAGAATTTGGATATGGTTTCGGTTTATGAAATCGTCAGTGAGGTCAAAATAATACAAAAACCAAAGTTCATGGCCTACTCAATCTAAGGTCAAGGTCATTAATTGTAAACAAACAGACGCATTCGTAACAGCTCTGTGTTCGTCCAAAGGACAAACACCTAAAGTCTAGTTGTATATTGTATTTGTTTCATAGTGAGTAATTTTTTGGGCAAAGATCTATAGTGGTACTGAGGTGAATATTTTGTACTTACTTGAAATAATTTCCTGAATATGCTACAATCGTGCATTTCACTTCTGGGATGTCCTCTGTGATCTGAAGGTGTGTACAAAAAATGGAAAAAGTAATTGGATGTAGGTGAGCATGGAATATGCTATTTTTTGGAAATCTAGTCTATGTTCATAAGATGAGTTTCATATTGGAAATCAAAGGATTTTTAATTTGATTGGAATAATGAAAATGAACATTTATGCCAGTGAACATAATTATAGTTCAGTTTGCAAGCATGATTTGGTGGTACTTACACATGATGGATACTTTGTGAATTTAATAACATCTGATTTACCAAAATTAAAAACACTCTGTATGTGATCATACAAAATTGTAGAAAATGACGAGGGGAATGGGGGCATTATTTGCCTCTGTAATCCTTTTAAAATAAGTATTTAAATGGGCCCTGGTTGATGGGTTGCTTTATGTATATGCTGGTTCAATTAAAATGAACGAATGAAATGTGGTAATACAATGTGTTTCAGTATTTACAGTTATTGTTGTTTCTTGTGTTGTGTTAAGAGTTAATACCGACTTGAATACATTAGTTTCAACGTTAGAGATGGTGGCATGGACTTCTGACTGTACGTTTTCATCAGCAAGATTACCCCATAAGTTGCACTTGATAGTGCTTTTAGTCTGAGGATCGTAGATGTCAATCTCTTTGCGGCGCCATGATGGTCCTTCCTTCACAGGTGAGACCTAAATATGTTGTGAAAACAAAGTTAACTTGTTTTTGAATTTATTGGTACAGCATTGGTTGTTTATTGAGTTCATCTACTTCAAACCTTTAGTTTTTAAGAAATATAATGAAAGTTACGTGTGAAACTGTAATATTAAGGGATTCCTTGTATGTTGATGGTGTACGATACATTCCCTCACTGTAAGGAAGTCCTTCAGCAATTTCTGTAACGGCAGTAATAATTACAACTGAAACTTTCAACATATCCTCCTATGTAATGGGATCCTAGATTGCCCCCTACTATTGCAATGACTTGACCACTTTCTAACGTTATACCATCTTGTTCCAAGCACTTTATATCTGCAACAAATCTTGGAAAGACCTTTTCAGGACCAACATTTTTCAGTGTCTTTTCTTTACACAGAAGGACTAATTGAAGGGGGTCAATTTGTGATCTACATCTGCTGTCAATATTGGCAAGGGTTAAGTAAACGCCCAGCACCTTGTGTTTTGTTCTGGCAGATCCAAGTGGACTGACCACTTCAAAACTGTCCTGGAAAAGTACTTATTGCAAAGCATCAGGGTTCGTCTCGAAAAATTGATTGCATTTGAATAGTTTACCATCCTGAATGTCTGTATAGCCACTTCTCCCATCATCTACTGGTACAATATGATCTTGGACAGATTTATCATCATACAAAGTTTTCAAAGTATCAAGGAACAGGCACATAGTGAAAACATTGCTCCTTGCCATTATTGTTTACTCCCAGAGAAATTCCTTCCGGGTTTACATATTTGTAGTTGTCTTTATAATATTTTTTTATCATATATTCAGAACGCAGTTTACCACATTCATGTGATTTAAACTGATGAAAGTCTTGAACTGGCGAAAGGGAACATCCCAGTTCTGACACACCATCAACAATTATCTTGAGCAAGGACACTACATCTCTTAAACCTACACCTGCTTCCTTAAGCTGTGCAATAATGTGTTTCTTTACAGTCTCATTTCCAAGTTGGTTGAGGAAATATAATTATTCAACAATTACCTGAATGGTTGCATCAGGAACAAGGCACTTTGACAGAAGTTTAAGTAAAAATAGGCCAATGCTCCTAGTAAATTCGTTAACATCATCTGGCAGGTTTCCACTACCATCTTGTGCACTAACATCATCACTGTCTTGATTAATAGAATCATGGTCATCAAACTCATCCACATTATTTCTGTGACATAAGCCTTCACACTCAAGTCCTGCCCCAACTGGTTGCGGGACTGGTTGTTGGACTGCTGAGCCTGAAGGGACTGGGACATGCCCCACAAGATACACATTCAACCCCAAAATCTTTATGACATCGAGATAAATGTGATGAAAAAGAGTATTTCTTGTCAAATTTTTTACCACAAGTTTCAAATGGGCAATTTACCTTCAAGCCATTTTTGATATGATCCCTTAAGTGAGAAAGCAAGTCCTTGATATTTCAACATTTGTGTTGACAAATTGGTAGCACACATCTGACTTCAATACCTACGTTTCTGTATTTATCAACATCAGTTTCATTCTGACCTTTGTGGGTCCTTGCGACATGCGACACTAGAGCTTTGTATGTGTAAAATGTTCTAACACATCCGAGAAAACAACAACTAAATCGTACATTTTTGTTGTTTCTGTGGGATCTACAGTGTTTAACGTAATCTGCTACATTTCTGCATTGCTTATTATTACATGTATTACATTTAGCGTTACATCTATTTCTACCGCCATGGTTACTTATTCAGTGTCATCAAAACTGTCCAACAATAAGTTTTGTGTTATCATTAAAAAAGGAACATGTTTAGAAATTAAAAATAAATACCTGCTTTTTGTTAGTGTTGTTTCAAGAATTGCTACAAATGAGATATGTAGGCTTATCGCTGTGGCAAGGCGTAGGCGGGAGTTGCAAACGAAAGCAAGAAAATGTGGCGGGGATCGATGGATGTACACACAGATGGATGTAACAGTCTCGACGTTTAGTAGACGTAAACTAGACGTACTCACATACATATCGTTGCGTTACCTCGTAGATCATCACATGATGTCGTGTTGTAGAATCATATAGCACGGATTGTAAAGAGACTAATCAGTAATCTTTGGCGGGCTGGCTTGGTCATGTGTTAATGTCACGTGATAGTAAATGCGCGAAATAAACGGTCACTGACAGTCATTTCACGGCGGTGAAGGCGGCTCAAATGCCTGTTGACAACGTGACAACTTTCCGGATCAAAAGCACTGTTATAACAAACACCCGGCATTGACGGTAATATACAAACGGTAGGCCCTAGGCCTACCTGTAAACTAACAGACGTAGGCCTCCAAAGGTGAACCGTAAGCAAACAGTAACTTTCAGTTTTTTTTATATTATGAGCACCAACGTTAGGCCTAAAATAACGCAATCATCATTTCTCCCTGTAAATCACCGTATGATCTCGTAAGTTTATTACTAAATATAAAAATACGTATTCCAAATGTTCGTTTTATCGAAGGTAGGCCTACCGTTATAATACGAAACAAGGTATTAGGCCTACTGACCATTATTTTACGCTTGAAATTTTCATGCACAAGGTGACGGGTAAAAAAGGAGTAAACAAATGTTCGTGATAGTACGAGTACCAGCGTAAAATAACGGAATTTCAATCCTACTGTAACAACAAAAACACATTAACCATTATTTTTACGGTAGTAGGCCGACCTGTAAACTCATACACAATTAAGGTGAACCGGAAACAAACAGTAGGCCTAACATTTTTTAAACATTACAAGCCACCAACGTCAAACAACGCAATCATTATTTCTCCCTGTAAAATCACAGGTTGATCTTGTAACAGTTTATTACGAAATGTTTATAAGATACGTAGGCCTACCTTCCAAGTTTGCTTTTTTTATCTCAAAGGTAGGCCCTACCATTATAATGACACAAAACACTTAGGCCTAGGCCTACTAACCTTTATTTTTACGGTCTATAACGGTAGGCCCTATGTAGATTTACAGGCACACGGCTAAGGTGACCCATAGACCCAGTAGTTTCGTGATACTACGAGCACAAACGTAAACAAACGGAATTCTAATTTGCCCATATAAAATCACTGCACTGTATTAAACGTTATTTTTACGGTGATACAAACGGTAGGGCTAGCCTACCTGTAAATTTTCAGACGTGCGATTAAGGTAAACCGTAAACAAACGGTGACATTTTATTTGGTCACGTGCCACCAACGTTAAATAACGCAATCATTATTTCTCCCTGTATAATCACCGGATGGTCTCGTAAGTTTGTTACGAAATGTAAAAATACATCATCCGATTGTACCGTTATAATACAATAACACGGTACTGACCATTATTTGTTACGGTTATTGTATTACGGTAGGCTACCTGTAAATTTACAGACACACGGCTGAGGGGACGCGTACAAAAACGGTTATATTCGTGACACTACGAGCACCATCGTAAATTAACGGAATATTATTTCTCCCTATACAATCACTGGATGACCCTGTTAGTTTATTACGAATTGTAAACATACGTCCATCTACTGTACTTTCAGATCAAAAGTAACGTTATAATACAAAAACACGGTACCGACCATTATTTTTACGGACATTATTACGGTACATGTAAATTTACGGAATTTTTTACAGTGTATTTCTGGAAAGTTTGTTTGCAAAATATATGCTGACCACGATTGTTGACAATGACAGGTATAACATATTCTGCGTGGGCAAATCAGAGTGAGGGATGTCACCAAACAGATTCTCTGTTCAAGTACATCCAGAGAGCAAATTACCAGGCTGCAATCTACCTGCAATCCATCAATTCCAGCGCCTTTAAGACAACTCGCAATAGATTGGGGAAGCCTTCCACCAGCTCCAGAGAGTGTTCAGAACTTGCTCTGGTAGTTGTAAAGCGTATCAACTGTACAGATGCAGCCAAGTGTACCAAGTGTTGAAAATAATAATACCTTGCACTGACCTCTGCAAGTGAAGAACTGAATACCACTAGAACGATTCTCAAAGATAATGTAAATGACACTTATAAAATTGAATTTGGTGTTTCAACTGTGGAGAAGATATTTCAAACAGTTAAAACTAATAAGGCTTTGGGACCAGATATGGTTTCAGGAAAAATGTTGAAATTGTGTTTTTCACCATTTATTTGAATGGTCACTCAATTGTTGTGTTGTTCCAATTATCTGGAAAACCTCAACTATCACTCCAGTGCCTAAAATATCTAAACCATGTATTCTAAATGACTATCGACCAGTCGCACTTACATCTATTGCTATGAAGTGTTTTGAGCGTATGTTTAGGGATATTTTGGTTGAAGAAACAAAACTGTTTATTGATCCTTTTCAGTTTGCTTATTGTGCAAAAAGAGGTGTTGAGGATGCTGTTGTTACAATGTTACATAAGATTTTTGAACATTTAGAACACTGTTCATCGATTTTTCATCAGCATTTAATACCATGCAACCCCATGTATTGATTCGTAAATTACAGAACATGAACACTAATCCTTATGTGTCGTTATGGATCAGTGATTTTCTGTTTAAAAGGTTACAGAGAGTTAAAGTTATGCAATCCCTTTCAAACGGTGTGGAATCCAACACAGGTGATCCACAGGGCTGTGTTCTGTCACCACTACTTTTTGCATTATACACTAGTGACCTTAACTGTAGCAGTAATTCTTGCTCAATTGTTAAGTATGCTTCACTGACTGGTTTTATTTCTAATGATGACGAGAATTCATACAGAGATGAGGTAACTCGTTTTGTTAACTGGTGTGATAGAATCACCTGGTGATAAATGTTCGGAAAAATAAAGAAATTATTTTTGATTTTCGTAAAATTAAGAATGTGATGACACCTCTGAGGATCAATAATGAAGATGTAGAAATTGTCGACGAATATAAATACCTCGGGACCTATATTGACAAAGATTTAAATTGGAATTCTAACATTCAGAAAATGTGTGGTAAGGCAAATCAACGGCTTTATTTCCTTCGTAAACTTAGGTCTTTCAATGTAGATAGAGATAAAATGTCTTTATTCTACCAGAGTGTGATTCAATCAGTTATAACCTTCTGTGGTATTGTATGGTTTAATTGTCTGACTAACAAAAATATGCAAAAACTTCAGCGTATAACCAGAGCTGCTAGTAAATTATTGGTATCAATGTTAAAGAACTTAATGATATCTATGAAAAAGCTCTGATGACCAAACTTGAACTCATTTATACAGTTGCTACTTACCCGTTAAACTCACAGGTAACTTTTTCTATAGGTCTGGTAGAATTGTGCCCTCTTTGAAACGAACAAACCGTCACAGGTTTTCATTTCTCCCGAGTGCAATTCACCTTTTTAACATCGGGGCAATGTCACTGATCTGCAGGTACTTTTTGTACATATTAATTCTTGGTTCTTAAATTAAAACTAATTATTATTAAACTTAATTTCTTGATAAAAAAAGAATGTGAGGAATGATGACAGGAGGAACAACTAAATAGTACCTCTCAAATGCTACATGTACACACTTTTTTACACAATACACATACATGTATTCATGACTGATAAGTGCATCGTATATTTGCATTGTCTTTTCAGGAACTCTGTGATCATTACAGTGGTTTGGTGGAGGAGGAGGCTGCCCTAGAGGATTGGGACTTGCTGGTCCCTCGCCTTACATCAAGAACAGCGGAGACAACTCACAGAGAAAGCCTTAGCTTCATTTCCAAGCAAAAGGACCTGATGCCAAATCTCTGTAAATTGGCATATATTGCCCTTGTGCTGCCTGTTTCAACTGCTGGTATGTGGACCTGAACTGGTTGTTACTGTAGTTGATTACTTGAAGACTTGTTTCAAATAAAATAATTCAGTATTTATTCATCCTTATTACACTGTTTTTTCTAATGGTGGATTGATTCAGACTTCTTCATTAACAATGCAATGTAAATTTCTGTCTTTTCAGACTGTGAGCGAGGATTCTCAACCATGAAGAGAGTTAAAACAAACTCTCGAAATAGACTGGGGGAGAATACACTCAGAAATCTTATTATGATAGCAATCGAAGGGGCAGACAGCAGTACTTTTGATTTTGAGAAGGCAGCCACCATCTGGAGGGAGAGGAAAAAGAGAAGGCTGGAAATTTAAGTCTAATAAACAACTAAACAAGCCACTACTGAATATAAACTCCTATATTTTTCTGACATTGTGGTGGTCTTGCTGGCAGTAACACTAGGGCAAACTGGCCCTTAAATTGGATATACACAGTTAAATGTTGTGTTTCTAAACATGTAAACTGACTGGTGATCTTATTGGACTTGATTTCATTGTAAAAAAAATCCTCCCCTTCAAAAAATAGAACAACCCTATTATAGTTGCCACTGTGTATATACCGTGTTGGAAGAGTTGACAAGATCAGACTGACATGACTGAGGATGTCATCGTATACCAAAAATGCCTGATTTTTCATGAAATAAATATCCTGGAATAATTTGAAGTATATGTCCATCATCATCCATATGTTCTCCACTTTACTGGGTAATAATAATAATAATAATAATAATGTAGACTTACATAGCGCACGTATCCACCAAACTGGTGCTCAATGCGCATTATATTATTACCCATGCTCATCAGGCTCATAAATCATTCCTGAAACCATCTCAGCTCCCTGGGGAGTATACAGCTCAATTGCTGCCATTACAGCGCATATAGGGCTAATCAAACACAACAACCAACTCTGCCCTCACAGGTACCCATTTACCCCTGGGTGGAGAGAAGCAATTATGGTAAAGTGTCTTGCTCAAGGACACAAGCACCATGGTCGCGGTTGGGATTCGAACCCACATTAGGTAAGATTACATTATTGTTATATTGAATGAGAAAAAGTTGGCACTCGGCAGTTTGTAGGTTTCAAAGAGGGTGGCCATCTTCAAGAGAGGTAAACGGAAAAACAAATTGCGTGTGCAACGATTTTATGACGGCTGTCTTATGTGTGCATACACTTGCTGTATTTTATTAGCGCTATACGACCATGTGATGTCGCAGTAAGAGACTAACATAACCACTTCAGTAAGGAAATTACGATATTAAGAAAAAAAGCAAAACTCGTAAAAATATAACAGAGTTACCGTGGAATTGCCCTTAACAATTTATTTTTCCCATATATGCAATGATGTGTGCAAATATTAATTCTCAACACTTTATAGAATTTTTGGGGAAACAAATGAAAGTTTGGCAGGTTAGCACACACCATATGTTCGTGCACAAATTTTGGATGGAAGCTTTAAATCCAAATCCATGATGCTTTGCAAATACAAATGTATGCTTAGTGGGCTTAGTGTTATCCTACAATGGATTCGCTTGATGAGCTGTGTGCAACAGAATCCTACAGATGACCCCCAAGAAGTTCAGGTTGAACAGAAACAGCAGGATAGTTTCAACACTCACCTTCACTTACATTATTTAAAATCACTATGAACTTTGACTGTACTCACAATGCATGAGATTGCTATAAAGATGTTTTGTAAAATGTGAAATTTAATTTAGGGTTAGGCTTGGCAGGGAATATTAATATTAGCCATGTTAGCTTTTGGTTGGTTTGATATCATGAAATGAAAGACTGAATTCTCATTAATAATTACTTGTGAATATGAAAACAAAAGTTAGCAAAATTGCATCAAAATCAGCACTTTTTATTTGACAATTTGTCACGGAAACTCTGGATCCTAGATGAATACAGTCAGTGATCTGTCAACATGTATGTGTGCACTACTTCCAAAATTGCAAGGCTCATAACCTTTTGGTTTTGATGGATCCTTTTTGCAACATTGACTGGCCAGCTAAACTGGCCAGTCTATGACCAACAAAAATGTTAAAAACCTTGATTTGAGGTCCAAGTTACTTGGACTAGTGCATGGTCAGGTTTCAGTTGATGCTCGATATGCGGCAGCGTTGCACCCCCCTCTCATTGTGTCTTCATTGTGTTCCAGGAATCTTAGGAATTCTTTATACACTAAAAATATTGGGTAAAAAAATGCCCAACTTTTTACCCAACGATGAGCGAATAACCAACTCACTCAACATATTGGGTAAACTTTTACCCATTCATGTTGGGCACACACTTTACCCAATACTTGGGGAAACATAACTCTTCCAACGGTTGGGCAATATGTATAACCCAACGATTTGGGTAAAGTCATTTAACCAAGTGTTGAGTACTTCAAGTTTGCCCAAGCGTTGGTTAAAATTAAACCAATTGTTTAGTAATTATTTTCACCATTTAATGGTTAAATTAAGCAATTTTGACCAACTGTTGCGTATATTGACTTTCAAAGTTGGTTATTTTTAACCAGATAATGGTATAACCCTTTACCCAGAGTTGGGCGATTGATTAACTCGCTCAACATTTGGGTAAACTGTACGCCGACGACTTATTAAAATAATTTAAAACATGACAACAATCTTGTTTGAATTGCTGATTTGATTTATTGCACTTTATTTGTAAAATCACATCTTCATGCTAACCATACAACCTTCAAATTACTTATATCTTTAATTATATCTCTCAATTAAATAATGTGGCCTATTTCAGTGAAATCAATGAAATATCCTGAGTTGAAGTCATGGTTAATTTTCAGTAATACTATATAACTTTTTAAAACAATTTTACAAAACAAATCACTCATTTAATGATTATTTTATGAATAAAAAAATATATGTAACAATATTTTAAAAGTTTTAAACCTTCTTAACATTTTTTTGGAACACAAACAAATCTTTTTAGATATATTTTAAAAACCAAACTCCACTTCTTTGATTGCTTTTCTTTCTAGCTTTATGAAATACTGCAAACATTAATTGTCAATATGGTTAACCTTTGTGCATTAAAATACTGACATCTGAATAGCATTTTCACAGTTTTCAAAAGGAAGAAAAACGCTGGACCTATCAAATTAATTTATTGGAATTAGAATATAGCAAATGCCATCTCTGGTCTGTACTTATAAATATTTATGGCAGTTTATGACATTAATCTTCGGCCTCATTTCGTATATAAATGTGTGAGTTCCAACCTACGGTTGTTAACTTGCACGATCATATAGCTTCTGACTCGTCCTTAAATTTGGAACAATTCGATTCTTGGAAGTAATGATGTGTTTATGAAATAAATTTGCTTGATCTGATGATTCACGACTCCAGTTTGATTTTTTTTCCCGGTTCCTTTGTTGTATTTTCTTGTAATTGTGTGGTTTACAAAACAGCTTTCACTTGCTACAGAACATTTGCAAAATAAATATTTAAATGAAGAAAAAGTACAATCACGGCTTTAATCTTTCGGTCACATGTCTTTTCCCTCTGTTTATGAAATTTAGTATCAGGAAAGATACACCATAGTTAACATTTAGGTCTAAACGTACTTCTTAGAAGTTGCAATGTCCTCTTCTATGCTAAATATTCTAGGTTTTCTTCTTTCAAACCCATGTTCAAGTTTGTCCCAGCAACTCCAAAATTAGCAGATCCATTCATGGTGAATGTTCAAAATCATACTTTTTCGATGTTCTGTTTTTGGTAGAAATCAATTAACTTAATCGATATCAACACTTAGTGAAACTTTTTGATCAAATT
>CM055816.1:80049639-80085155 GCA_029582265.1 Zoroaster sp. YZ-2022
GCAGTTCAACATGACAAATCTTTCAAAAAGAACAAATCTCCAAAAAGCAATGAAAGAAACTACAATCGGTGGAAGGAAACTCAAGAACAATTTCTCCTGGCCCAGAGAGAAATCCAGACTCTTTTGAAGACTCAAAAAGCTCCAAACAAGGTTATGTGCTTATTACTAATTAAAAGAGGTGATGGGCTCCTCCAGGATAAAAACTGGAAAGATATAACAAATAAAATACACAACCTAATTAACAAGGCTAAATTTCATTTGAAAATGCATGAACAAGTAGCACTTCGGGTATAGATTTGTACAGATTAGGCAGAAAAGTAACCTTTGAATTTTTGTCTCGCTGGTTGAAATTTTCTCTTTGAAAATCATAGTTTTTAATCAACAGGTTTTGTTCAATGATATCACTTGCAATATGCTATAAAAATGTATTCTGGTTATAATTATTGTCCTCAGTAATTGGCCATCGGAATTTTTTTTTTATCAGTCTTGCTCCCTTTCCCATCAAGTCCCATGTGCTTTGCTAGATGTTCAAGCTCATTGTTTTGAAACTTACAATATTCATAATTTGGATTTTCGATTTTTGAAACAATGAACATTTTGTATAACGATTACATGTCTTTCATGTTTTTATTTGGCAACTTGTTTTTTCACATCAGGTCCAAAAAAGTCTCCGGTTTCTGGTCTCAGACATATCGTCTCAGACCCTCGGGTCAGCATGTTTATTTATATTTAAAAAAATAGTTTTTTTGCTCTGAAACAATGTCAAATTTCAGTCAATGTTGCTGGATCAATTGGAATTCTGGCGTGCTGTGTTTAAAAATTATTATTTATTAAAGAAATATTAAAACAGACAAGCCTCTCAAAAATGTAATAACTAAATCAATTAATTTTGTTAAACTTAGTGCACTGCTAATAAATACTACTAGGGGCCTATGTATTCATGCGACAGTCAATGAAAATCAAAATAACAAGAATTATTCAAAATACTATTATATTATATTTGGAAAAATTTAAATTCAAAAACAATTTCTACAACGTTCAGGAAAATTTCAGGCAAAAATATAAAAGTTTTATTAACATTTTCTTAAATAATTCTTCATGTTTTCAGCTAATATCTAAAGGAAACAAGTTTAAATTTTCACTTTTAAGCCAGATAGAGACCCAAAACAATCAATCTGTTTTGCATACAATTAAAAAAGTAAACGAACTTAACAACTAAGTATCAAATAACTAAATACAGTTTCGATGTATCTGGGATTTTCCATACTAAAGGGCACAAGGGGAAATATTGGAGAAAGATCAGGGGAGGTGAGGGTGTCCCATTTTCCCCAGTACATTGCTAGCTTATACCAATCAACAATTTGGGTGAAGGGGTAAAGGTATTTTCAATTCAGGGTTATAAAAATGTAATGCAATTTATGACAATGAATCCACTTGACCATGCTACGAATATTACATGATGAACAAGTACTACACTAAGTTATACATGTACACAAAAGGCATGGGGTGGTATTGGATATGGGCTGCAATGCAATGCCTTCAAACTATGCAGAGCCTTTTTTACTTAATCCCCAAGACTAAAATATACTTCTGTAACAACACATGGTCATGTAGATAGCACTACTACAAATGTAGGGATATATGACGCCTCTTTACTTGCCTTTATTCAAGATGCCAATATACTTTCAGAGCAAAACATGGTCCTGTAAATATAGGTAGTATGCCTGCATGTGTTTGTCAGTTTGTCCAGTAAGGGATGATACCTGTATACTTGCCTTCTGTCCTCGGTATGCCCACTATTCGTACACTTCTGCAGGTCCTGTAAATATATTTGGCAATCCTACTTGTATTTGTCAGCTGGTCCTCAAAATGTAGGGATGATGCTTATTTCCTTGCCTTCAATCCTAGTTCTCACTGGCCCTATTTCTGTATAGCATTTGGCCCTGTAAATTTAGGTAGCATGCCTAGCTATATGTCAGTGTTTGTCAGCTTGTCCTGTAAATGTGTAGGGATGATACATGTATACTTGTCTTCAATCGTCAGTATAATGCTCACTGTCCTGTATACACTATAGTAGGAATGCAAGCTATATCAGGACCATACAGAAGTGTATATACTGTGGCGGATTTACCAAATGCCCGGACTGATTACTCCCCGGTGGTCACCCCAAACAGTGTGGTATCCCTTCAAAGTGACCCAAGACCGTTGGTGCAGGCCCGTTTGGCGGAAATGTACCGCCTGATACACAGGACAAACAACTGTACCCTCTTTCTTCTTTACAACTAGGGGACAACAGGACAGACAATTGACAGGACAACAGTACGAGTTATGCAATAATTAATTTCGATGTGTACTGGTTTATTAGGCAAGAATCAACTGCTTGAACCTCTTATAAATGATTAGTTCCCCTGTACCCGCATTATAAATAACCCCAAATTATGGTAGCCTCTCGCGCACAGCTAGCTTAACAAGCCCCTTGTATGTGTACCCTCACAGTTGCAAGCCAACTAGCCCCCTCCTCTATGGCTAAGCCCTCCTGGTTTGGATCTTCCTTGCTTAGTAGCCTCCAAGCTACTACGAGTGCCTCCCCTAGAGCCTCAAAAAAGGATCACCCTTTCCCGAGTTGATGGACCAGAAACTAATCCCTAGTTCCTCCTTGGCATCCCACCGTGGTCCCACTCTAGTGTCAAGACTACCCTGCAGTGGCAAACGCTCAATATGAGGTAACGCACACTTACTGTAGCCTCCTGTGTACTCTGGGGCAATCACTATAACACGTCCGTCCGTCCCGGACAAGATCCAAACGGCAACTGTTCGCTCTGATCACACGCGCACACGGCAAGCACTGCGTACAGCACCAAATGCTGTACCGCCCTCCTTTGTTCACAAATGGTTAGCAACTGCGCCCGCTTGCGCTCGCCTTGCCTTGCACAAGCCATAGCTACATTTGCGCCACAATACGAATAGTGGGCTTGCTGACGATTGAGAGGCAGGTAAACATGTATCAGAGTGACATTCAAATTTTCGAATTTATTCTATAGAGTAGCTATACAGATCAGTGTTTATCAGCTTGTCCTGTAAATGTAGTGATGACACCTGTTTACTTGCCTTCAATCCTCAGTATAATTGCCCACTATTCCTATATACACTTCTGCATGGACCTGTAATAGTTTACATTCCTACTATTATATAGTGTTTGTCAGTTAGTCCTGAAAATGTAGGGATGAATCCTGTTTACTTGCCTTTAATCCTTGGTAATTCCCAGTGGCCCTTTACACTACTGTAAAACATACTCATTTGTAAATATAGGTAGTATGCCTACATGTCAGTGTTCAGGTTGTCCTATACTGTAGGTATTATATGCCTATTTGTTTGTTAGCTTGTCCTGTAAATGTAGGGCCGATACCTCTTTACCTGTTGGTCCTGAAAATGTAGGCATGATGCATGTTAACTTGCTTCAATTCTTGGTAATTCCCACTGGCCCTTTTACACTTCGGTACAATATATGGTCCTGTAAATATAGGTAGCATGCTGACATATCAGCATTTGTCAGCTTGTCCTGTAAATGTAGGGAGGATACCTCTTTACTTGCCTGATCAATTCTTGGCAGTTCCCAGTGGCCCTTTACACTTCTGTACAACATATGGTCCTGTAAATATAGGTAACATACCTACCCATGTCACTGTTTGTCAGCACGTCCTGTAAATGTAGGGATGATAACTGCTTATCAATCCTCGGTATAATACTCACTGTCCTGTATACACTTCTGTGCAATACAGGGTTCTGTAGTAATCATTCCTACTATAGTGTTTACTTGTATTCGATCCTTGGTATAATTCCCACTAGTTGTATATATACACTTTCAGTACATGGTCCTGTAAATAAAGGTAGCATTCCTACTATATTGTACGGAAGTGTATAGGGGGCAGTGGGAAGTAAATAGGCATTATGCCTACATTTTCAGGACCAACAGGTAAAGAGGTATCGGCCCTACATTTACAGGACAAGCTAACAAACAAATAGGCATAATTAATACCTCAGCACAGGACAACCTGAACACTTTACAATAGTTTAAAGGACCAGTGGGAATTACCAAGGATTGAAGGCAAGTAAACGGGATTCATCCCTACATTTTCAAGACCAACTGACAAACACTATAGTAGGGATGCTAAGTAAATTTACATGACCATACAGAAGTGTATATACAAATAGTGGGCATACTGAGGATTGAAGTAAACAAGTATTATCCCTACATTTACAACACAAGCTGGCAAATGCTGACCTGTTCTAGGCATGCTACCTACATTTACAGGACCTTATGTTGTACAGAAATGTAAAGGGCCAGTGGGAACTACTAAGGATAGAAGGCAAGGAAACAGGTATCATCCCTACATTCAACAGGACAAGCTGACAAACACTGACATGTAGGCTTGCTACCTATATTTACAGGACCATATGTTGTTCAGGAGTGTAAAAGGGCCAGTGGAAATTACCAAGGATTGGAGGCAAGTAAACAGGTATCATCCCTACATTTACAGGACAAGCTGATGACAAACACTGACCTAAAGGCATACTACCTACATTTATAGGATTGTACAGAAATGTAAAGGGACAGTGGGAACTACTAAGGGTTGAAGGCAAGGAAACAAGCACCATCCATAAATTTTCAGGACCAGCTGACAAACACTATAGTAGGGATGCTAAGTAAATTTACATGACCATACAGAAGTGTATATACAAATAGTGGGCATTTCATACTGAGGATTGAAGTAAACGGGTAGTATCCCTACATTTACAACACAAGCTGACAAACATTATAGGAATGCTACCTACAGAATATTCCACAAGTGTATAATAGGACAGTCAGCATTATACCGAGGATTTAAGGCATGTAAACAGGTGCGCCATCCCTGCATTTACATGACAAGCTGACAAACGCTGACATGAAGGCATGCAACATATATTTACATGAACATAATGATGTTTAAAGAAGTTTAAAGCACCACTGGGAATATCGAATTACTAGAGATTGATCAGGTAAGTAAACGGGTATCATCCCTGCATTTTCTGGACAAGGTCACAAACACTGACACGTAGGCATGCTACCTATATTTACATGAACATATGTTGTACAGAAGGTTTAAGTGCCACTGGGAATTACCAAGGATTGATCACGCAAAAACCATCCCTACATTTACAGGAAAAGCTGACAAACACTGGCATGTAGCCATGCTACCTACACTCACTGGCCATAAGTATTGCAACACACACCAAATTCAGTTTGGAGAACTGTGTTACAATAATTTATTATTTACACTACTTAAGACTTCTTGAAAGGGCCTGTGTTTTGAAGACAATGTTCTTTTTTACTGTTCTTGCTCGGAAATTATGTAATACACGATCGATGAAATCAGATTAAATGATCATCTCACCTGTTACTGTAAAGTGCTCAGTTTTGAGCATGTTGCAATACTTTTGGCCAGTGAGTGTATATTAACGGGACCATATCTTACAGAAGTGTAAAGGGTCAGTGAAACTACCAAGGATTGAAGGCAAGTAAACAGGTATCATCCCTACATTTACAGGAAAATCTGACAAACACATAGGCATAATTAATACCTACAGTACAGGACAACCTGAACACTGACATGTAGGCATGCTACCTATATTTACAAAGAAGAATGTTTCACAGTAGTGTAAAGAACCAGTGTGAATTATCAAGCATTGAAGGCAAGTAAACAGGATTCATCCCTACATTTTCAGGACCAGCTGACAAACACTATAGTAGGAATGCTACCTGCACAAAAAAGTGTACAGAGGACAGTGAGCATTATACCGAGGATACACCTCTGTATAACATGTGGCTGTGTACATAGGTAGCATGCCCACATGTCAGTTTGTCCTGTAAATGTGAGGATGACACCTGTATCATAGTGGCATTCAAATTTTCGAATTTATTATATGGAGTAGCCATACAGGTCAGCTGTGAGCTTGTCCTGTAAATATAGGGACGACACCCGTTTACTTGCCTTCAATCATCAGTATATAATGACCACTATTCCTATAATACACTTCTGTATGGTCCTGTAAATAGTTAGCAATTCTACTGGAGTGTTTGTCAGCTGGTCCTGAAAATGTAGAGATGATACCTGTTTACTTGCCTTCAATTCTTGGCAGTTCCCACTGGCCATTTAATACACTTAGTGATGACACCTGTTTACTTGCCTTCAATCATCAGTATAATGACCACCATTCCTATAATACATTTTTTGCATGTTCCTGTATATATAGTTAACATTCCTACTGGAGTGTTTGTCAGCTTGTCCTGTAAATGTAGTGATGATACCTGTTTATTGCCTTCAGTCATCTGTATAATGTCCACTATTCCTATAAACACTTCTGTATGGTCTTGTAACTATAGTTAGTATTCCTACTGGAGTGTTTGCCAGCTGGTCCTGAAAATGTAGGGATGATACCTGTTTACTTGCCTAATCAATCCTTGGCAGTTCCCACTGGCTCTTTAATACACTTGTGTACAACATATCGTCGTGTCAGTGCAAAAACGTCGTATGTTCACAATGCAATAAGGTCGTATGTACAGCGCGTCGTCAATCTGCATCAATTTACATACATTAAAAAATGTTTGTGCAACAACGTTGTATCTCAGCCATTGCTTTTGTGCATTCATCCGGGAACTTGTTACATACGACCTTTTTGCACTGACACGACGATATGGTCCTGTAAATATAGGTAGCATACCTAGGCTTGGGCGATATCGATTTTTTTCATCCACGATATATCGTCAAACATATATCGCGATATTCGATAATATCGCGATTATTTTTGTTTTTCACGCAGGGGTACTTTAGAGCCGGTAATGACAGGGATGTACCCGTCTACAAGCGTCACAATAAATCGCCAGTGCTTACCTGAGAGACACGTGCAATTGCGCCGTTCACGAGTGCAACATATGGGGCGGGTTTTCGCTACCCTAACCAGGCACAGCTACGCGAAAATGCGAACGTAACCAGACAATTGTTTTCAGTTTGTGACATGTTCAGTCATCAACGTTTCTCAAAATAGAACTTACTCGTGAGTGCTATGTAACTTGAAAGATATACTGGTATACGAACAATCACTTAATCATGTTTTAAAACTTTTTACAATCCGCCATCTTGAAACTAAGCGTAACCGATCACAAAGTTTGGTGTATGTTTGGTCAGAACCATGATGTCATCGCAGCATGCACAACCGAACTTGCGAAAACGCTTAACCAATGACCAAAGCCGAAACATGTATCTGGTTACGGTCGCAAAAAGGCACCATCGCCATTGGCAAATCGTTTGCATAATAATTATGTGGGACGGTTACTGCGTCGTGCGTCCCAATCAAATCATCAGCCCGAGTTCACGTGATTCACGCGTTCCACGTGACTGGGTCATAGTATAAACGTGATTCAGAAAATGTGGATTGTAGTCACACTTTGTTAAATAAACGTCACATGGTTTATCAAGAGTACGTGTATGTGTTTTGTCACACGAGACAAGATTCCCAGTGTGGTACAACAGAATAGTGTCCTAATCCCTCAACTTTGATCGAGCCGCTGGCGATCCATGCTTTGATTTAATTCATGATTATGTGTTTTTAAGGCAACGCCCATATTCTGCATATATTTAAATATGTATGATATAATATACTCGCCTGTGGTGCGCCAGCCAGAGTCACAGACCACCATGGATAGACAGTGAGACGTAAACATTGTCTCCACATTGTTAGAACAAATACCCCATTCAATCCCAACACTTAAATCGGTCTGTTTGGATTGGATGGAGGGCGCCGATACAGCGGAGACCGCCCAACGATCAGTATTGCTGTCAAAAAGCCGGTTACTAGCTTATTAGTAATATTTTTACGCCTTTAAGCTTTGTTACAAGCTTCTATTGCTTCTTGGAGCACTCCTTTAAGTGTCTCTTTTTTCGTATATATTTCGTCGCGGCTTACTGTTCCGTTGAGTTCAGTGAGCCGTTGACCTCCTGTTTTTCTTCTTTGTTCTTTTCTGAATATTTACATAAGGGCGAAACTAGCCCTTTGTGTGTGTGTGTGTGTGTGTGTGAACGTACACACCATTCGTTGTGGGGTCCAAAACACAATAGAACAATTGGACCCCACAAGGTAACTATAGAAAATCTTGTACCCCACAGGAGAATTATAAGGAAAAGGGATAATAGAACGAACAAAGGAATACCCCACAAATCAATGTGCGTGAGGGTGTGTGCGCGTGTGTGTGTGTTTCCCTATGCGACCACGGCCGAAGGGTTGGTGGTTGCATAGGGTACAATACCATTCGTCGCCCAAGGAAACAGAGCACAAAGAATTAGCTTTGTTCTCTTGGTGCTCTTTCTTTTTTGATAGAATTTGTACGGGCTGAGCTAGCCCTTTTTCTTTGTGTGTTCCTTGTGCGACCACAACCGAAAGGTCGGTGGTTGCACAGGGTACCACATTGTTATTCGCCTTGGGAAACAAAACGTAAAGATTTGGTTTTGTTTCCACGGGGTTCTGTTATCTATTTTTTGTAGTACGCAATACCAGACCGACAAATAACGGCCTGGAATTGTACATTTTTTGAATAACACTACTACAAGTTGTGGTAGTGTTATTGTACCCGAGTAGGGTATTTGTATTCACAGTATAACACCACTACAAGTTGTAGTGGTGTGTGTGTGTGTGTAGATATATAGAATCAGCTATTTTCCCGAGTTGGGCATATACTCTTTTTCTATTTCTTAACACCACTACAAGTTGTAGTGGTGAAGATAACATTTGAGTTATCTTAACTGTATTTCCTATTTTTCTCTTTTCTTTTCTACTACAGGTAGTAGTAGTGTGAGTCTTTATAGTGTAATAAATAAAATTATCCGAGAAGGGTAATTTTTCCTACTTTGTCTTTAACCCTTCAAATAGAAGAGTTGTAATTATCATGCCTCCAAGATGGGAAGGCCTTCGACGTGACTGCGCTGCCGAACTTAAGTTCGACAGCAAAGTCACGCCAAGTCAGCTCTTTATAGAGCTTGAGAAAATTGGGATTGATATCAGTGACCATATGGTCGCTGCTCAACCACTTTCGGGAGGGCGATTTGATTTGACTTTCAAATCGCCCTCCATTAGAAATCGTTTTCTGCCGGGTTGGACTCCATCCCCGGCAGTAGACTTTTCACATATGGTGGCTATACAATAGTCACCATATTTTCTATACGCATGCAACTGGACGATAACATCATCAGGTCCAGACTTGCGAAGTATGGGGAGGTTCTGTCGGCCAGGGAATGCACCTTCGCCGAGAGACCCTCCCTATTTAATGGCACTCGCCAATACAAGATGAGGGTGAAGGAGAACATCCCCTCGGTGCTCCGCTTTGGGGGCGAAAATTCCTGGGTGTCCTATACTGGACAGACCAGGACTTGCACCCAATGCGGAGCACCCGGTCATGTGGCCGCGGAATGTAACATTATGAAATGTTACAAATGTTTAGGTTTGGGGCACGCGGCTGCCAAGTGTCCCAACCGAGTAGTTTGCACGATTTGTGAGGAGGAGGGGCATAGCTTTAAAGCGTGCCCTAATTCCTTTGCAAATCGTGCAAACCCATCCAAGAGGTGGACAAACGTGGCGGTCGCGGAGAAGGTTAATCCTTCTTCGCAACCTGTTAATAAGAAGGAGGAGTCTCCCCCCTCACCGGTTTTGGTGGTGGGGGACTCCCCTCCTTCTCCGTCTGGAGCTTCGGCCCCAGTAGAGGCTGTGAGGGGGGATGTTCCCCCTTCGCAGTCTATTTCTTCTAAGAAGGGGAAGCCTCTTCCCCAGCCGGTTTCGGTTGGAGAGGAGTCTTCTCCTATACAGTCTGGGGTTTCGGCCCCAGTAGAGGCTGTGAAGGGGGATGTGCCCCCTTCGCAGTCTGTTTCTTCTGAGAAGGAGGGGTCTCCCCCCTCACCGGTTTCGGTGGAGGGGGACTCCTCTCCTTCTCCGTCTGGAGCTTCGGCTCCTGTAGAGGCTGTGAGGGGGGATGTTCCCCCTTCGCAGTCTATTTCTTCTAAGAAGGGGAAGCCTCTTCCTCAGCCGGTTTCGGTTGAAGAGGAGTCTTCTCCTATGCAGTCTGGGGTTTCGGCCCCAGTGGTAGTAGGAAACTCTCCCTCCTCTCAGTCCGAATCTTCGGACACGAGCGGAACGGGGAGTTCTTCTTCTTTGTTGTCTGGGTCTTCGGACTCAGACACAGTTTCTGGGGCTGAAACCCCCATTACTTTTTGTTATAGCCTGCCACCTGCATCCTGCTTGGGATGCAAGAAGGTGGCAGGTCCTTTTAAAGGTGACTCGCCGTGGAAATGTTTCCACTGCGAGTGTACCTTAGATTTAAAATCCTGTTATAGCCTTGTCGGATGCGCAGGCTGCACTGGCGTGAACGCTCGCCCAACCTTGGGCTGCGACAAGCCAGATTGCCACGCAGCAGCATTCGACAGGGTTCGCCCGTTTAAGGTCGCGGGTGGAAAGGGAAAGAAGAAGAAGAGGAATCGTTCCTCTTCGGATTCGGACTCTTCCACCGGGCCTAGAATCCCAGCGAAACGGGCCACCCCTGTAAAGGGGAAGAATTTATCCGACTCTTCTTCAGAGTCGGAAATGGAGCAGGAGGAGGTTAAGGACACTTGTCCTAAACCAACTCCTGCTCCAAGGAAACCTAGGGGACACCCCCCGGAGTCTCCGGAGAATGCCCCCACGTAATGTGTTTTTGTTTTATTTTTAAACACCAATAATTATGGTCGCTATTTTTTCACTAAATGTTAATGGGATGCGCGACTCTGTAAAGAGATCACGCATTTTTAAACTTTGTAGCCAGTATGACATTTCTTGCTTGCAAGAGTGTCATATTGGTTCGGATAATGATTTAGCTTCGTGGAGGGCAGAATGGAAGGGGAAGATGTTTGCCAGTTTTGGCACATCTTTTTCCTGTGGTACCATCATCCTTCTGTCCCCACGTTGTACTTATGATTTTATTCACCCTTCGTTTGATAACGAAGGGAGAATTATTAGCGGTGTTCTTGAAGGCCCATTGGGTAGTATTAAGTTGTGTACGGCTTATGCTCCCAATGACCCCAAGTCCCGTAAACGTTTCATTTTAAATTTAGCATTTCATTTGGCGGGGAATATTCCCATTATTTTAACCGGGGATTTTAATTGTGTTACTGATATTGATTTGGATAGACGTGGCTCTGTTTCCACCTTGTGTGATATTGGAGCCGCTGAGTTACTCCAACTCATATCAGATTTTTCTTTAATTGACTGTTGGCGGTTTTTACACCCGTCTGGCATTTCGTTTACGTGGCGTAATGCGTCAAACACTGCGTCCAGTAGACTTGACCGTTTTTATGTGTCGAGTTCTCTGGACGTGGTGTCTTGTCTGCATTCGCCATGCCATTTTAGCGATCATGACGGTGTTCTTTTAAATTTTAATTGCCCTGAGATTGTGAGTGTTGGTGAGGGGTTTTGGAAATGTAATGTTTCCACTCTTTCCGATACCTACTTTCAACGGGAATTTCGTAAAGTTTACGCTGGTTGGCGGACTCTCAAGGAGGGGTTTGACAATGAACTCCTCTGGTGGGAGGACGTCAAGCAGCGTATTAAAAACTTTATTTCTAGCCACTCGCGGAGGTTATCTAGAAAACGGGGACAGAAGAGAAGTTCTCTTCAAAAGTCCTTAAATTTTATTGTTTCTAAACTTAACGCTGGTATCACAGATCTTGATCTGTTGCTCCAGCATGAGTCTTTAAAGAAAGAGTTGGAGAAGTTGGATGGCTTTGAAGCAGAGGGTGCACGGGTTCGTTCGCGAGCCCGTGAACTCGAGGAAGGGGAGAAGCCGTCCAAGCACTTCTTCCGGCTCGAAACAGCTCGTTTTAAAACTCGTTTGATTTCATCAGTGCGTGCCCCGGGCGGAAACGTCTATGACACCACTGATGATATCATCGATGTTTATAGAAACTTTTATTTCGACCTTTTCTGTGAGGATCCTACCGAAAGGGATCTACAGTCATTTTTTCTAGATAACCTCAATGTGAGTGTAGCTGAGGACCTCCGTGTTGAACTCGAAAGCTCACTTGAGCTTTCGGAGATTGATGCGGCGGTTCGCAGCATGGCCAACGGTAAGACGCCGGGTGAGGACGGTCTACCCAAGGAATTTTACATCTGTTTCTTGGATTTAATTGGGCCAGACCTCCTCGACGTCTTTAATTGTGCTTTTAAAGTTAATTCGCTGGGATTTTCCCAGCGAATGGGTATTATTACCCTTTTAGAAAAAAAAGGGGATCATTTAGATCCCCAAAATAAACGTCCTATTTCTCTTTTGAATGTGGACTATAAAATTCTGTCAAAGGTCTTGTGTACTAGGCTCGGCAAAGTTTTGCCAGATATAATTTGTCCTTTTCAGACTTGTGGGGTCAGGGGGAGATCCATCCATGATAACATCAGGCTCCTTCGGGACTCGGTGGCTTTCGCGGATGAGAAGAACCTTGACTCCCTCGTCATTTCTCTGGACCAGAGCAAGGCCTTTGACAGAGTCAATTGGTCTTTTTTATTTAGGGTCTTGGAGCGTTTTATACACTGATATTTTCAGTAAAGTTTTGATTAATGGTCACTTGTCTGACCCTTTTTTATTATCTAAAGGAGTGAGACAAGGTTGTCCCCTTTCTCCTCTCCTTTATGTTTTATTTATAGAACCTTTTGTGGTTTCTGTCATGAAGGACAGTCGCATCAGTGGCCTTACTGTCCCTGGATCGGGTGGTTTGCAATGCAAAGTCGTTCAGTACGCTGACGACACCACCTGTATCGTAAGGGACCATAGGTCGTTGGTGCGACTGTTCGAAGTAATTAGCTTGTTCGAACGAGCGAGTGGGTCTCGGCTCAATATGAACAAGTCTCAGGGCTTAGTTTTAGGGACTTGGCCTGAGTCAATTTTGTCTGCGGTTCCTATTAAATGGACTGCAGAACCTATAAAAATTAACGGTGTTCTAGTTGGTAGGGGCGACATGGCTCTGATCAATTGGAATCAACGTGTTTCTTCTGTCATTTCTACTATTAATATGTGGAAAGATAGAACATTAACCCTCTTAGGGAAGGTTTTAATCGTAAATACATTGGTTCTTTCACCTTTGTTTTATTTAGCTCCTATTTATCCCCTTCCTGCTTCTGTAGAGAAGGTGATAACCAGAGCAGTTTTTAATTATGTTTGGTCGGGTAAAACCGAATTGGTTAGCAGGTCAGTTTTGTACCAGCCACTCGATAAAGGTGGACTTGGTCTCACTGATCTGCGGATAAAATCTGATGCTCTTTTTGTCAAGGGAATGAGGTGTCTGTGGGATGATGACGGCCCGCCATGGAGGTTTTTGGCCTTTACTGGTCGGCGTTATCGCTTCGCAGAGTTTTCCCAGCTGGCTTCTTTAGTAACTGTACGCCTCATTCCTTTGAGCCTGTTTGTTTTTATGTGTATTTTTGCAGCTTAGTCCTGCTTGTTTTTAATCTAATGCCGGATGTTGACTGGTCTTCTGTGACAGTAAAACGTCTTTATGATGTCTTTCTCGACCAGAGGGCAGTCAAGCTTCCCGGCATTTTCGTCTGTAACCTCAATGAGGTTTTTAAAAATATTCACAACTCCAATTTAGATCACCGACTTCGGGATCTGAATTGGAGAATAGTTTAAGTGCTGTGAAAACAGCGCACCGGGTTTTAAATGGGTATTGGGAATGGGAAATGCCTGAGGGCCAATTGTGGCAATCGGGAGTGCATTTCTCATGTTTTCTGGGTTGTTCCTTCCTTTCCCAACTTTGGGTTTGGATGGAGCATGTGGGGAAAATCAAGGAAAACCTTTTCCCTTACAGAAAATTGTGTACTTTATGGTTCGGGTCTGGACACTTGTCCAGATTCCGTGCTAATTTTGTATTTGGTCAGCGTGGTCAGGTGGTTTGTTTGGTCTTCACGGTGTGAAGCCTTGTTCGACAAGTCACACGCTACCGCTGACCAGTTACTTTTACGGATTAAAGGTGCCCTAAGGGAACGTATTAGGGCTGATTTTTCTAGATTAAATAGGATAAATTCTGCAACACTTGGTGTGTTCGCAGAGTACTGTGTTTCGTAGAAAATGACCGGCTTTTTTCCGGCATTTGTAATTTTGTGTAAAGATTTTTCTTTTGGTGCACCGATTCTTTAGGGCAGTTTTGCTCTATAATCGGGGTTCAAGTTTGATGTGTATTTTTAGATGATCTAGTACTTTACTGTATTTTAAGGAATGAAATTTGCAAACAAGTATCTGTTCTTTTCAGATACTCACTTTTGCTGTGCATGTTCTTTTTCGAACATTGTTGTTAGGTAACTTTTAGTTTGGTGAGCAGGGTGGGTCGTACCCACCTTATGTCTAGGTATAAGTAGCGGGTGCTACACTGCTGGCCATGCTGCTTAGCTCTGTGTTTGTTTATTGACGTGTACTTTTTAAGTTAGTGGGGTAGGGAGGGTCGTACCCTCACGCACTAAGGTATAGCGTGGCTATCCTATCCCCGGAGTGTTATATTCACTTCCAAAACCCCCAAAAATTAGTCTTAATAGATTTCTTTGAGTGGCTGTGGATTATTAAACAACACCCTGTCAAGCGGATCCTTTGTGATCTGACAGTCGGTTTACAACAGAAGTAGTTAGATTTTGTTTCTCACGAAAGCTGAAAAGATTTCCTAAGTTTTTCCCATGGAATTTCTGGCCCAAATCACAATCGAGGATTTTGTTTAATCGCGATATATTTTTTTCATCGCGATCTGCCGATATCTCGATGATTTAAAAAGTTCTCGATATCATAATCGCGTAAAAACAAATATCGCGATATTCGATATTATCGTGTCATCGCCCAAGCCTAAGCATACCTACATGTCAGTGTTTTAAACACTCCCTAAGAGAAGAAGTATGAGGGATGTCCAAGTTCATATATTCTGAGCAGGTTGGAGAAAAATATGATCAGATGGAACATCCACAACAGATAGAGGCATGTAAAGAGTTCCAGAAATTGGCATACGAAGCTAAAAAGGACCTCTGATGCTGTGAGGTACGAGATTTTAGAAAACAACTGTATCTTTATGGGATGCAGACGGCTGTGTGGTAGAACGGTATGCTTTAAGCTGAGGTAGTTTAAGACTGTCCAGTGGATACGGCAACAGAGAAAATTGCATTTTGCATTAGACTGAGCCCAGTAACTTGTCTACGATGCCTCAGAGATTGAATACCAAGTGCGTTGAATACCAAGATTCAGTGGAAGAGATGAGATGGCTTAATTTTAAGGCTAGCTAAAAATCCTTAGGTTTATTGTGGTTTCAAATGGTCCTGTAAATATAGTTATCATGCCTACATGTCAGTGTTTGTCAGCTTCTCCTGTAAATGTTGGGAGAATACACTGACATATAGACATGCCACCTATATTTACAGGACCACATGCTGTACACAAGTGTAGGCCTAAAGGTTAAGTGGACAAGTAAACAGGCATCATCTCTACATCTACAGGAAAAGCTGGCAAACACTGACCTGCAGGCATGCTACCTATATTTACAGGACCATCTTTTGTGCAGAACTGTTGTACAGAACTGTGGGCCAGTTGGAACTGCCAAGGATTGATGGCAAGGAAACAAGCATTATCCCTACATTTTCAGGACCACCCGACAAACAGTGCATTAGGAATGCTACCTACAGAAACATGCATTGCACACAGAAGTGTATATAGGACAGTGAGCATTATATCGAGGATTAAAGGCAAGTAAACAGGTGTCATGCATCCTGACATTTACAGGACAAGCTGACAAACACTGACATGTAGGCATGTTACCTGTATTTACACAGCCACATGTTATATAGAAGTGTAAATGGCCCGTGGGAATTACCAAGGATTGATCAGGCAAGTAGGTATCAGAGTTTATTCTATGGAGTAGCTATATAGGTCAGTGTTTATCAGCTGGTCCTGAAAATGTAGGGATGACACCTGTTTACTTGCCTTCAATCATCAGTATAATGACCACTATTCTTATAATACATTTTTTGTATGGTCCTGTATATATAGTTAGTATTCCTACTGGAGTGTTTGTCAGCTTGTCCTGTAAATGTAGGGATGACACCTGTTTACTTGCCTTCAATCATCAGTATAATGACCACTATTCTTATAATACTTTTTTTGTATGGTCCTGTATATATAGTTAGTATTTCTACTGGAGTGTTTGCCAGCTTGTCCTGTAAATGTAGGGATGACACCTGTTTACTTGCCTTCAATCATCAGTATAATGACCACTATTCCTATAATACATTTTTTGTATGTTCTTGTATATATATAGTTAACATTCCTACTGGAGTGTTTATTAGCTTGTCCTGTAAATGTAGGGATGACACCCGTTTACTTGCCTTCAGTCATCTGTATAATGTCCACTATTCCTATATACACTTTTGTATGGTCCTGCAAATATAGTTAATATTCCTACTGGAGTGTTTGCCAGCTGGTCCTGAAAATGTAGGGATGATACCTATTTACTTGCCTGATCAATCCTTGGCAGTTCCCACTGACTCTTTAATACACTTCTGTATAACATAAATTATGGTCTTGTAAATATAGGTAGCATACACATGACAGTGTTTTAAACACTCCCTAAAAGAAGAAGCATGAGGGATGCCCAAGTTCATATATTCTGAGCAGGTTGGAGAAAAATATGATCAGATGGAACACCACAACAGAGGCATGTAAAGAGTTCCAGAGATTGGCATAAGAAGCGAAAAAGGACCTCTGATGCTGTGAGGTACGAGATTTTAGAAAACAACTGTATGTTTATGGGATGCAGACGGCTGTGTGGTAGAACGGTATGCTTTAAGCTGAGGTAGTTTAAGACTGTCCAGTGGATACGGCAACAGAGAAAATTGCATTTTGCATTAGACTGTGAGCCCAGTAACTTGTCTACGATGCCTCAGAGATTGAATACCAAGTGCGTTGAATACCAAGATTCAGTGGAAGAGATGAGATGGCTTAATTTTAAGGCTAGCTAAAAAAAATCCTTAGGTTTATTGTGGTTTCAAATGGTCCTGTAAATATAGGTATCATGCCTACATGTCAGTGTTTGTCAGCTTCTCCTGTAAATGTTGGGAGAATACACTGACATATAGACATGCCACCTATATTTAAAGGACCACATGTTGTACACAAGTGTAAAGGTTAAGTGGGAACTGCCAAGCATTGATCAGACAAGTAAACAGGCATCATCTCTACATCTACAGGAAAAGCTGGCAAACACTGACCTGCAGGCATGCTACCTATATTTACAGGACCATCTGTTGTGCAGAACTGTTGTACAGAACTGTGGGCCAGTTGGAACTGCGAAGGATTGATGGTAAGGAAACAAGCATTATCCCTACATTTTCAGGACCATCCGACAAAAAGCTGGTCCTGAAAATGTAGGGATGATACTTGTTTACTTGCCTTCAATCCTTGGCAATTCCCACTGGCCCTTTCACACTTCTGTATAACATATATGGTCCTGTAAATATAGGTAACATGCCTACATGTCAGTGTTTGTCAGCTCGTCTTGTAAATGTTGGGATGATACATTGACATGTAGGCATGCTACCTATATTTTCAGGACCACATGTTGTACACAAGTGTAAAGGTTAAGTGGGAACTGCCAAGCATTGATCAGACAAGTAAACAGGCATCATCTCTACATCTACAGGAAAAGCTGGCAAACACTGACCTGTAGGCATGCTACCTATATTTACAGGACCATCTGTTGTGCAGAACTGTTGTACAGAACTGTGGGCCAGTTGGAACTGCCAAGGATTGATGGCAAGGAAACAAGCATTATCCCTACATTTTCAGGACCACCCGACAAACAGTATATTAGGAATAATACCTACAGAAACATGCATTGCACACAGAAGTGTATATAGGACAATGAGCATTATATCGAGGATTAAAGGCAAGTAAACAGGTGTCATCCCGACATTTACAGGACAAGCTGACAAACACTAACATGTAGGCATGTTACCTGTATTTACACAGCCACATGTTATATAGAAGTGTAAAGGGCCCATGGGAATTACCAAGGATTGATCAGGCAAGTAGGTATCGGAATTTATTCTATGGAGTAGTTATATAGGTCAGTGTTTATCAGCTGGTCCTGAAAATGTAGGGATGACACCTGTTTACTTGCCTTCAATCATCAGTATATTGCCTACTATTACTATAATACACTTCTGTAAGGTCCTGTAAATATAGTTAGCATTCCTACTGGAGTGTTTATCAGCTGGTCCTGAAAATGTAGGGATGATACTTGTTTACTTGCCTTCAATCCTTGGTAATTCCCACTGGCCCTTTCACACTTCTGTATAACATATATGGTCCTGTAAATATAGGTAACATGCCTACATGTCAGTGTTTGTCAGCTTGTCTTGTAAATGTTGGGATGATACATTGACATGTAGGCATGCTACCTATATTTTCAGGACCACATGTTGTACACAAGTGTAAAGGTTAAGTGGGAACTGCCAAGCATTGATCAGACAAGTAAACAGGCATCATCTCTACATCTACAGGAAAAGCTGGCAAACACTGACCTGTAGGCATGTTACCTATATTTACAGGACCATCTGTTGTGCAGAACTGTTGTACAGAACTGTGGGCCAGTTGGATTGATCAGGCAGGTAAACAGGACTGATATCATCCCTATGTTTACTGGACAAGCTGGCAAACAGTGTAGAAATGCTACATATATTACAGGACGTTAAGAGCCAATGGGAACTACCAAGGATTGATGGCAAGCAAGCATTATCCCTACATTTTCAGGACCACCCGAAAAACAGTGTATTAGGAATGCTACCTACAGAAACATGCATTGCACACAGAAGTGTATATAGGACAGTGAGCATTATATCGAGGATTAAAGGCAAGTAAACAGGTGTCATGCATCCTGACATTTACAGGACAAGCTGACAAACACTGACATGTAGGCATGTTACCTGTATTTACACAGCCACATGTTATATAGAAGTGTAAATGGCCCGTGGGAATTACCAAGGATTGATCGGGCAAGTAGGTATCAGAGTTTATTCTATGGAGTAGCTATATAGGTCAGTGTTTATCAGCTGGTCCTGAAAATATAGGGATGAAACCTGTTTACTTGCCTTCATTCATTAGAAAAATGACCACTATTCCTATAATACATGTTTGTATGTTCTTCTATATATAGTTAACATTCCTACTGGAGTGTTTATCAGCTGGTCCTGAAAATATAGCGATGACACCCGTTTACTTGACTTCAATCATCAGTATAATGCCTACTATTCCTATAATACACTTCTGTAAGGTCCTGTAAATATAGTTAGCATTCCTACTGGAGTGTTTGTCAGCTGGTCCTAAAAATGTAAGGATGATACCTGTTTACTTGCCTTCAATCCTTGGCAATTCCCACTGGCCCTTTAACACTTCTGTATAACATATATGGCCCTCTAAATATAGGTAGCATGCCTACAGGTCAATGCTTTTGTCAGCTTGTCCTGTAAATGTAGTGATGACACCTGTTTAATTGTCTTCAATTCTCAGTATAATTGCCCACTATTCCTATATACACTTCTGCATGGTCTTGTAATAGTTAGCATTCTTCCTATTCGCACCGTGTAGGCGCCATTGAGAGCACATGTTGTTAGATGACTGTGGGCAAAAGGGCAGCGATAGTGCATTGCATTTGACATATTTTGCAGTTGATGTGCGTACGCGCGGAATACCTCCAGCGATCATTGGCTGGCAGAAGTACACACGCGTGTAATACTATAACATACGCACAAAAAGTGCACGCACAACGCTCACTTTAAATCAAAGTGGCTATTATCAAGAACACTGGATGCACATTCACCGCTAATGTGAACATAGCGAATAGCGTTTGTCAGTTAGTCCTGAAAATGTAGAGATGAATCCTGTTTACTTGCCTTTAATCCTTGGTAATTCCCACTGGTCCTTTACACAGCTGCAAAACATACTCCTTTGTAAACATAGGTAACATGCCTACATGTCAGTGTTCAGATTGTCCTGTTAATATGTTTGTTAGCTTGTCCTGTAAATGTAGGGCCGATACCTCTTTACATTGTTGGTCCTGAAAATGTAGGCATGATGCATGTTAACTTGCTTCAATTCTTGGCAATTCCTACTGGCCCTTTTACACTTCTGTACAACATATTGTCCTGTAAATATAGGTGGCATGCTTGTAACTGTTTGCCAGCTTGTCCTGTAAACGCAGGGATGATACCTATTTACTTGCCTGATCAATCTTTGGCAATTCCCCTGGCCCCTTACACTTCTGTACAATATATGGTCCTGTAAATATAGGTATCATATAGGTATAGTGTTTGTCAGCTGTTCCTGATAATGTTGGGATAATGCATGGATATGTTTACTTGCTTCAATCCTTGGTAGTTCCCACTGACCATTTACACTTCTGTACAAGATATGGTCATGTAGGCAGCATGCCTACATATCAGTGTTTGACAGCTTGTCCTGTAAATGTAGGGATGATTCCTCAATTTAATTGCCTGATCAATCCTTTGTAATTCCCACTTGCCCTTTACATTTCTGTACACCATATGTTCCTGTAAATATGTAGGTAGCATGCCTACATGTCAGCTTGTCCTGTAAATGTAGGGATGATGCCTGTGTACTTGCCTTCAATCCTCGGCATCATTACCCACTATTCCTATATACACTTCTATGCATTACATGGTCCTGTAACACAGTTAGCAATCCTACTTTAGTGTTTGACAGCTTGTCCTGTAAATGGTGGTTATTTGCCTTCAATCATTGGTTATGCCCAATGAATGGCACTATATATTTCTATAAACAATTGTAAATACTAAGCCCAGTACAGGCACACTCATATTTTTGAAACATTTTTTTGTTTTGGCACATTGTCATTAGTTTAAAATGTTTTGCAATAGTCCTATGTAATTATAATCTTTTTTTATCATCTTTTTTTTAAACATTCAAACAGGAGCAGGTACACCAATGGTTATGCAAAAACACAATTGTTGTTTGGGGAGATCTGCAGAAAGTGACTCCATCAGAAAAAATTACAAGGATGAAAACAAGACCAAAATTCTGCTGTCAGAACATATCAAATAACAAACTTCAATAATAAACTTTATGTCATAAACTTCATCAAAATACAGGTCCATGCAGGTCCATGCTACTGGAGAGTTCATAATAATGTCTCTTTCACAGGCAATGAATATTGTGTACATAATTTTCAAGTTATTCTATGAAAATTGTGTAGGGGAAATGGGGCATCTCCCACTTTTATCTATAAGCTTATTATCATTTCAAATAGCTTAGAAAAATTACCACTAATTTTGATGGGATTTTCTACACTTATACAAAGTAACCTACATAATGACCTGGTTTTAATTTATTTATCATTTCAAAGCAAAGTTTTGAGATATTTTTCTGGAAAATTTTACACTTGTTTTAAAACCTTTGCAGATGCATAATGAGTTTCCCTTCATCATGCGATCAACATTACATGTTAAATGCATTTATTTTGTTTACATCTATAAGTGCAACTAAAACTTTCTTTCTAAAATAAATGATATTCAAAGTGGGAGGGGTGCATTAGTTGATTTCAATTAAGTTTTGAGTGTTTGCTAGCAAGATGGCCTTTTAAGTCACAAGCAATATACATGGCATTATAATGTCTATGGGTTTAGCAGATTTTCCAAATTTGTTCCTGGTTTTAAATTCAAAATATTTGAAATTTCTTTCATTGAAATATGAGCTGAAAAACGTCAACATGTTGTTATTAATAAAAAAGTTACTAAATAACATTTTTATTATTTTCCCTGAAATTATAGGTTTATAGATATAATTTTTCAAATAAAATTTTCATAACTATTGTTTAACAGCATTTTCAATTTTTCCTTTTTTTTCCCTTTTACTAGACTGTTTCTCATGAATTTTGTATTTTATTTAGAACTGGACCTTGCCCTGTGAAGCTTTGGCCATAGAGCTGCTATTAGGACAGGAAAGTCCTGCTTATAGTATCAACAAATTTGCTGTACTTTCTATTGAGCAGCATGAATTTGGCATTGCATAAACAAAACTGATTGAGTCCCATGAGAAATTACAAAAAGAAACCAAACTAAGGCTAAATTCTAATTTCCAAGAATAGATAGACACTTTAATTCAAATTTGAGCATTTTGTAACTTTCAAACAATTAAAACAAATTTTCCCAAATCAGAGTATCAAAAGACATGGCATACAAAAAGTACTGTCAAATTATTTCACAGTAGTTCTCATATTTCCCACGGTGAAAATTGAAAAAATGTTGAAGCTGATCTGATACTGTAAATTTTCATGTGCACAAGGAGCAAGTTTGATCTCATTCAGAATAATTACAATGGCCAAATACAATTTTATGAAGTTTGGAGGACCATAATAATAACCAAACTTTTTTAACTACCATATTACAAAAGAGATCATTTTCTAAAAACTGTCGCAACTATCTAAAACATCCACAGGTTACTTTTATGGCACATTCATTGAAATCTACATGTAGAAGGGTAATATCAAAATGCCTTATAAAAAATGAATTGTGTAGGCCAAATGGGCACTGGCATTGTTTTCCAGCTAGTTTGATTCACACATAAATGTTATGAACTGCATCGTTCTCTCTCTGATCAAGGATGGGATATGACATGGATAGTGATGTCTGTTCACCTTGCTCAATTAACTCTTGATGACGGCGGATTTGTATCAAAAGTGTCCAACATGTCCACAAAGCATAGGCTGTGACCATGATATAACCAATCAGCATTGAGATTAGTAGCGTCCACAAAATTACATATTCTTCGTTCATGTCTGCCATTCAATTGGTGCAGTGCTTCCTTACAATCACAATACACCTACAGTTTTTAAAACTAATACAAATATGACAAATGCTGCAGGATACATGTCAAACATCACAATGCCAAATCAATGGCATTTCCATGCACAACCAATCTGACAGTCAGATATTTTCTGAATTCTGGCAATCCATACAATAGGTATACATGAAAATAATGCAAGTACAACCAAGTTCTTGCAAAAGATATGCAGCATTGTAGATATACAAGAACTCTAAATTTATTTGTGATGGCGAGGTTGTGATGCTGTCATGCAATAAACATTTTATTTAAGTCTGCCATTATCAATTTTATTTAATCAACAACACTGGTAGTGGTAACATGGAGTGTTGACACTTTGATTTGACTTAGCACTTTCTCAAATCCATCATTAATAAAAAAAATTATTAATTGCCACATATGATTTCACTTTTTGTAAAATATGGCCTAGAAAATTGATGCAGGCATAATCAGTTTTTTGTGGAAATTAAGTGCGGTTAGAATTAGAGTTTGTAGAAATGGGGGATGATCAACTGACACAATCGTGCGACACTGACAAATGCCTGTTAAAATGGCTCTTTTTCATTTCATTTCATTTTTTTTTCTGGGGCAGAAACAATCACAAACACAATTCACAATGGTAAAAAACAATTTAAGAAAAATCCGTTCACAGTCTCCTATTTTTACTGACGGTAAAATGCCATCAAAATTCCATAGAGTATACCTCATGTGTGTAATTATGGGCTTCGTTGGCTGCAACCCCTAGTTGATCGAGACTACAATCAATAGGCTTAAAATTGTGGATTTTGTTGAGCCTGCTCACATCTAATTGTCTCGAAGACTAGTCATGCCATTCCTGCCCGATCTCTCTGATGTGCTCTATCGTCAATCAACGTACGACGATCTTTGTCTTTAGGTAAAACTTGTAGCTTTGCATGGTGAGGATGATAAGTAAGACTGATTGCGGTGACACCATGTGGAATCTTTGTCTTTGATCATAATGTACTAAAGGTTCCCTGACTCCATGTAGAGACATACATAATGGTGGTTCGAGACTGTATCGTCCATGTACGTAATTCGCCGCACTCGTGAAATGACGCACCTACCTTTGGCTCAGCATTTCTCGGAAAACTTACAAAACTATGGCGTATTACTAGTTGCATAAATTTATCTAAGTCATGCTTGTTACAAAAATAAAAATCATAGTGAAATTGTATGATTTAATGGAAAGTTAGTGCTTGTGAAAGTGGAAAAAGTTGTAAACAGGTTCCCATTTGGGATACAATTTGATTCTGGCGCAGGCCGGCCAGCGCAGCCATGCGACATGCTTGCGCATGGGCATTGCGAAATACATACATACCGGTGGTAGTGAATTCCGCGAGTACGTGTGCTTCGTTTATATGAGCGTACGTCGAGGGTTCGTGGGGGTTTAATAACAACCCTTTTTTTTTTCACGAACATCTGTGATTTTATTGTTCTATGCCGTCAACAAGCTGTTGTTTGTGGAAACCAAAATATATGAATGCTTTGCATTTGCAATGATTTTTTAAAGAAATACTGATCCTCAAAATGGACACATTCCTTATAGAAGAAGCGAACGAAGACTACTTAATTCGTTGGTGTTTATTTCGACGGTAGTGGAAAATTATTGAGAAAATGAAACATTAATATCATGGTTATGAAAAGAAATCTTTTATTTGACAAAATGTTAACAGCATTTTTACACATTTCAAAGTTTTAAAGTACTTTTTGCAAAATGTTTTACCACCTTCCATTTTATTGGTATTTCAAGAATATTGATTAAAAGTTTTGAGAGCTTCTCCAAATTATTTAAAATAAATTACAAAAATCGAAAACAATATTTTTATTTTCAAGATTAAAAACAATTTTACAACCATCTGGAATAAGATGAAACATGATTCAACTGTTTTTCTTCTTGGGTACATTTTCTGTGCCCCCATCAACTTTAACAGTTTGGGGGTGAGTCATTATGATACCAACATCAATTTTTTGACGACCACAATTCTGTGCGTCTCAAAAAAAACGGCGCTCAAGACGTCCACGCGTATGATCATGCATTGAAATTCAGCATTTTACAAGAGAATCCTTCACTGAAACAAACTGAAACACCAAACTGCTAATTTCATTTGTAAGTTACCGTCCACTACCTTAGGTGCGTCAGGGTAAATTGAGGATATATGTGATATGTACCACACTTAATCTAGAATGGTTACTAATCATCTGTTCATGGTGTGTTGATTGAGGCTAGTGAATTACGCCATGAGATACTGCCGCGAAAACCGTGTTTTCCCCTGAGATTCAACTTTGACCATGGTTGGTAGCTAGCGTGCGAGCCTCGAAAGCGTGACGTCAGATCTTCAACACAACGTATCCAATGAAATAAAGACATGGGACCAGTCTACTACTGCGAAATCTATCGAGCACAAGAGGGCGCTATTATTAAAATCAAATTTTAATTGCAATAGGTAAGAAAAACACGTCAAAGAATACACACAACATTTACAGGACCAAAAACACTTAAAGAACACACACATCATTCCAAGCACCATTTTTTGCTATGATGAACAATACCATCTGCTGATGACTTTCCCCAATTAAAAAAGTGGGGACCGGGTTTTTGGTCCTGACATTTCAAAATGTCCCCACATTATTGGTGTGTATCCCAACACTGGTCCCGAAATTGCAGGCTAGGGGCACACATACATACACACATATATACACATATATATACATATATATACATATATATACACATATATACACATATATATATATATATATATATATATATATATATATATATATATATATATATATATATATATACATATATATATACATATATATACATACATATTTATATGTACAGGGTGTCCCAGAAAAAAGGTAATTCTGACAATAAGGGTTAATTTTGACAAAGATATGCTTTTTATGGCTATTAATAATGTTTTACCATAAAGTAGGAGCAAAATGCTTTCCAGTGGTATCTTGATTGCATTCCTCTGGTCTTGCATCGCTGAGCACCATTGTTTGGGAAAATGCTATGTGAAAACCCTTTTGGGACAGTTCATGGTCAGACATGAGCAGCACATTCAGATATGGTCCGAGGGAAATCTAACCGTTTGAAAGCATGTGATACGTACAATATGTTTATCAATTGGTGATATTTATTCAGTACTGAATTATGCACCAACACCTTCCACGTGCCCACCTCCTCTTTCGATGCAAAGTCCACAACGGCGGCGCATGTCAGCCACAGCTCGTCTCACCATTGCAGGATCATCACGTACGATTTCGACCTCATGTTGAATGCGGGCTTGCAAATCCTGAAGGTTACGTGGTGGACTGGTGAACACTTTGTTCTTCAAATACCCCCTCAAGAAAAAGTCACAAGGAGTGAATTCCGGTGACCTGGCCGGCCATTCCACAGCATGTCTGACCATGAACTGTCCCAAAAGGGTTTTCACATAGCATTTTCCAAACAATGGTGCTCAGTGATGCATGACCAGAGGAATGCAATCAAGATACCACTGGAAAGCATTTTGCTCCTACTTTATGGTAAAACATGATTAATAGCCATAAAAACATATCTTTGTCAAATTAACCCTTATTGTCAGAATTACCTTTTTTCTGGGACACCCTGTATATATACATATATATATATATATTTTTTTTTACAGTGCAGTGTGTTGGTGAAATTAATTCACTGATCCACAATGCCATGGACAACCAACTTTGCCAGAACACACATTGTGCGGAAGAGGTTTTTGCAGCTTGTGTTTCATACCAAGTTCTTCTCTGCTTCAAACATTTTGTTGAAGATGACCCATGCCCACAACATAATGATTATGCAGTGAGTAATAGTATTGTAGCGAACGGCCTATGGGTACTTTTCTCCTATTCGTTGCAACCGCCAACAAAAGGAAACATGAGACTGGATTTACAGAAGGAAACCTGCTTTATTTACAACTTCGGTCCTTACTGTCTGAAACTTTCAACATAACTGTTCCAAAAAAAAAAAAAATAGCTTGGGTCGCAGCCAGCATTTTTCCCGCTGGCGCGAAGTGAACAAAGAACAGTCTATAGTCCCTGGTCGTTTCCGGTCCAATCTCCGGAGCAAATAGTTCTCACACCGGCGGTTGCAACCGGCGGTTTCCAAAGTGTCCATTACATCACCCCCTCCTTAGATTGAGCCTATTCTCCTGGATAGGCACTCAAAGCGAAAACATAAGAAAAAAAACATTTTTTTTTTTTAGTTGTCCTCAGTGGGAAGACCCACTCTGTTCCATGTTCGCCACAACACGTCACCGGGTTCCCTCACACCAGTAGACTCCGTCTGCCGAACGGTGCGAACTCCAGTGGTGGTATCCTCCACCGTCTCAGTCATGGCCGTAACAAACTCTTCCCGCATGAGGACAGCATCTGTTTGTGCACCATTCTCCGCGCTGTTGACTTTCAAGAACTCCGTCGGGGTAGGGCACTCCACGAGCCCCGCAGTTTGGATGGTCCTGGCTGAGTACCACCGCTCGTTCATATAAATTCTCGCAGCCGAACCCCCTTCACCCTGTGATACAATCCTCCTGACGCTACTCACGTCAGCAGCGGAAGCGGTGGTCGCCTCCGCGGTAGAAGTGGTCGGGGTAGCCGTCGGATGACGCGTGTTCTCCGCATGGGACAATTGTTCATGTCGTGTAAGATAGTCCGACCGTTTGTACTGACGATCACACAATTTACATCGGTAAATCTTTCCTTCATGGGTTGCCTTCTCATGTCGTCTCCTCGTATAGGACGACCCATACTTGCGGCCACAGACCCTGCAATCATAGGCAGCTTTCAAGTTGTCATCCATGTTGGGAGAGTTGCAATAACGTGCGTGTTCGTTCAAATGGCGAAAATCTGAGGTAGTGTTACATGCAAGCCCGCCCTCTGCCGGCCATCTATCATGCGGTCCGTTCTCACTAGAAGCAAAAACTTGTTGCAAATACCGCTGTGGCTTTCTCACAGCCCTGCCACGACGTGTGCACGGTATACCGACGGATGGGTCTCCTGCATTCGCGGACAAGGGGCGGTCGATACCGACGGTAGTGCTGCTTGTCCCAGCTAGATGGCTGCCTACTGCCGCGTCGGGATCTCCTACACCAGCAGTGGGACCATCCATACCTGCGGTTTGGATGGGCCCCGGTTGAGTTGGACTATCTGTACCGACGGTGAGGTTGCCCATACCGGCGGTAGGACTGCCTATACCGGGGGTGGGGCTGCCTATACCAGAGGTGGGGCTGCCCATACCGGCGGTTGGGCTGCCCAATACGGCGGTGGGGCTACCTATACCAGAGGTAGGGCTGCCCATACCGGCAGTTGGGCTGCCCAAACCGGCGGTGGGGCTACCTATACCAGAGGTAGGGCTGCCAATAACGATGTTGGGGCTCTGTGCTGTGCTGGTTGCGTCTTTCTGTGTATTTACAGTTGCCTGCTGAAGCCCACGAAACCCACAATCTTCGCTGGATCTTCCATAACAAAGTTTCAGTCTGTCGGCATGTATAACTTGGGGAGTAGATCGGGGGTCTTCTGAATTTTGTACAAAACATCCGACAGTTTTTCGACCACCACGAAAGGTCCACACCAGCTCCTGGTTAGTTTGGGGCATTTCCCTTTCTTTCTTATATTGTACTGGAGCCAAACCACTGATCCCTTGTCGTACAGCCGTCTCTCACAACGTTTTTCTGTCATAGTGCCTTTTCTGTGCCCCTCATCATCGTGCTGGTGTTTTCCCTGGCAATCTCATGAGCAGTCGCTAGTTTATCTTGAAGATTCTGTGCGTATGCAGTGGTGGCTGTAGGCACATTTACCGGGATCGGCTCGACGAGCAGATCCACTGGCATCTGAACTTCCCGGCCTAACATCATGGCGTTTGGTGTCTCCTTTGTGGTTTCGTGTTCCGACGATCTATATGCCATTGCCAACAGGGCCAAATGTTCATCCCAATCGGTTTGAGACTTGTCCACCCATACCCGTAGCATGGCTTCAATGGTTCTGTTGAAACGTTCAATCATCCCGTCGGATCTAGGGTGGTAGGGCGAAGTCCGTGTTTTCTTTATTCCAAGGAGGGAACATATCTCCCCAAAGACGGCTGATTCGAAATCCCTCCCTTGATCGGAATGAAGTTCAAAGGGGACGCCAAATCTTGCCACGAATTCTTCTACGAGTTTAGTGGCCACAGTAGGGGCTTTATGATCAGGAATCGCATAGCACTCTGTCCACCGGGTGAAGTAATCACCAACCACCATCACAAATTTGTTTCCACGGTTCGTGACCGGAAGAGGCCCCATTATATCAACAGCGATCCTTTGCATTGCTGCTCCAACCTGGTAATGAACCATCTTTGCCCTCTTGGCTCTCGCTGGGGGCTTGCATCTCTGGCACTCCTGGCAGTTCTGCACCCACCGGCGTGCAGACGTGCGCATTGATGGCCAGTAAAAGTTGCTTCGGCACAACTTTGAGAACGTTTTGGCTACACCCAGATGGCCGGCAGTTTTCTGATCATGGAAGTGCTTCATAACAGTTGACCGTAGGTCACGAGGCGTTAACACTCTCAGTCGGGCCTGATCAGTCGGTCTTGTCGGTTCCCAGCGGATATACAAGATCCCATGTTCAATCACCAACTGTCCATAACGGGCCCACCAGAATTTCACCTCCGAACTTTTACTTGACACTTCTTCCCACAGTGGTCTTTGCTGTTGTTCTGCCCATTTTAACACCTCTCTTAAATCGTTGTCCTCCCGTTGGTAGCGTGCAATATTGTCACAGTTCAGATCAGGTTCCAGGTTGGGAGTCGATTCCCGTACCGGACGCACAAGCAACTGTAATGCAGGCACTTCAACCGGCAATGCAGCATGTACCGGCGGCGTGGCTTCCTGAACCGGCGGTGAAGCTGGCTGCACCGGCGGTGAGGCCGCCTGCACCGACGGTGAGTCTGCCTGTACCGGCGGTGAGTCTGTCTGTACCGTCGGCATGCCACCACGAAGGCGTTCAATTTCGAGCTCGGTACCCTTAGGTATCTCTTCTCCATCTCCGTGTTCACAGCTCGAAAAACACTTCCTTGACAAGGCATCGGCATTGCCATGTAGGTTTCCAGGACGATGTTCGATTGCGAAAGTGTAAATGCTGAGTTTTTGTAGCCACCTGGCCAACTGTCCCTGAGGGTCCTTCACGCCATATAGCCATTTCAATGGTCTATGATCGGTCCTGACACGGAAATGTGCCCCATACAGATAGTGATGATATTTCTTAATGAAGAACACCACGGCCAACAGCTCGCGTCTTGTGACACAATAGTTTCTTTCTTGCTTTGTCAGTGACCTGCTGCCATATGATATCACTCGCTGCTTGCCTTCCTGCATCTGTGACAACACGGCACCGACTGCGAATCCACTGGCGTCCGTGTCAAGGACAAATTGCTCAGATGGGTCTGGGTATGCCAATATTGGGGCGGAAGTCAAATAGTACTTCAACCGCTCAAATGCCTCCTGACACTCCTCTGTCCATTTAAACTGTCGTCCCTTCTCGGTTAGACGGTGTAGTGGCCTTGCAATTGCAGCAAATCCCTTGACAAACCGTCGGTAGTAGGACACCAGTCCTAGGAAGCTTCGGACATCCGTGACGGTCATCGGCTGAGCCCATTCCTGTACTGCATGGACCTTCTCTGGGTCGGTTGTGACTCCCACTGGCGAAACTACATGGCCCAAAAACTCCACCTCCCGTTGAAAGAACTTGCATTTCTTGGCCTTTAGCTTGAGGTTAGCTTCACGTAGTCTCTGCAGCACTAGACACAGTCTTTGCATGTGCTCCTCAAAGGTCTTTCCAAAGACGATAACGTCGTCGAGATACAATACTGCTACCTGCCACTGTAACCCAGCCAGCACTCGCTCCATTAGACGTTCGAAGGTCGACGGCGCATTGCAAAGGCCAAACGGCATGGTCACGAATTGGTACAGTCCACCTCTTCCCGTGCAAAATGCCGTTTTGGGCCGGTCCTCAGCAGCGACCTTGACCTGCTAGTAGCCGGAGGCCAGGTCAAGGGGGAAAAGAACTGTGATCCTGCCAGAGAGTCCAGGTTATCCTCTATGTGGGGAAGAGGATGTGCATCTTTCGTGGTAACCTCGTTGAGCTTCCGGTAGTCGATACACACCCTCACAGTTCCGTCTTTCTTTCTAACCAGCACGATCGGTGAACACCATAGACTATCAGAAGGTTCAATTACTCCCTGAGAAAGCATCTTATCCACCTCCATGTCGGCCACCTCTCGCTGACTCAAGGGCACCCTCCTTGGTCTTTGCCGAATGGGAGGCGCATTCCCAGTTGCAATATGGTGTTCCGTGAGATTAGTTCTACCAATATCCCCATCACCAGTTGAAAACACGTCACCAAAACTTCGCAGCAGTGCCGCCAGTCTCTCTTTCTCTGAGGTTGACAGGTGTTCGCAACTGGACTCGAACAACGATATCAAATGTCGTAGGACCTCAGCCAGCAAATCGCTTGCCAAGTTATCATTCATCTGCCGACGGTCTGCCAAAACTGCAACACTGTCCACAGGCTCAAGGAATGCAGCGTCAGTGCCCTTCCTCAGCATCTTTGCTTCTGAAGACAAATTCAAGAGTCTCACAGGGACTTGGCGGTCCCGTGTGTCAACAAGGGCGCTTGCAACCAACACATCACAGTCCATGCCCAGGGCTCCTCTGTTCTGCAGCATTCCCCAGACTGGCACGATTCCGGAGCACTCTTCCACCACCTTACACTTAAGCATGACCTCCGATAATGGCGGAATCATAACATCTTCATCCAACCGAACACGACAGATCACTGGCTCTTCTGGGTGTGACAACAGGGGAACCTTGTATCTACCAACCGTAAGGCAATCGTCTTGCCACACTAGTTGCCACTTGTGTTCTTGCAAAAAGTCTAATCCGAGTATAGTGTCATCGCTAATATCAGCAACCCACATCATGTGATCTATTTCTCCACCACCAATTTTACTCTCATTTTGCTTGACCAACGACATGAAGTTCACTGCCATCTTCCTGACGAAACTTGCGAACTGCAGATGAGAGCACTGGTCCTCAAGCTGTGGCGTCACCTTCTCAAACAGACGAGATGAAACGAAACTCTCCGTCGCACCAGTATCTATCAAGAAACTTACATCCATATTCATCAGTCGTCCTCGGACATACAATCCTGTCCCCACTGAAGACGCTGACCGTATGCCTGTACCACGTTTCCCATATTCCACACTGGGTGAACTTTCGTGCAATTCCTGGGTAGTGTCTGGCAGCAGATAGGCTGCCTGTACTGGTAGCGAGGCTACCCATACCGGCGGTTGGACTGCCTGCACCGATGGTGAGGCTACACATACCGGCGGTTGGACTGCCTGCACCGACGGTGAGGCTACCCACACCGGCGGTTGGACTGCCTGCACCGGCGGTGAAGGCTGTACATACCGACGGTTGGACTACCTGGGCCAGCGGTGAGGCTACCCATACCGGCGGTTGGACTGTCGCCACCGGCGGTGGTGTAGGTTTGACTTTGAGCCTCTCGTTATCACCAGCTGACATTTGGCTCACAAGCCCAGCTGTTCCTTGTTTAACGCCGTTGGTTTGGCTGCTGGGGCTGGGCACTCCGCTCGAAAATGCTACAGACTTCCACAATTCCAGCATCCTGGTTTCCAGTCTTTGGATGTCTTTTCAGATCTCAGTTGACGCTGTTGGGCGTCCATCAATTTATGTAGCATCTCAACGAGATCAGAGTTCGTAGTGCGGCATCCACTGTCCTTGGTAGCTTCAGGTATCAATACGCGTGATTGGCCCGCTTTCTCTGCCTTGTACCATGCCTCCGCTTCTGCCACGATTTCCACCGCCTCATCCAAGGATGTGGGCTTCCCTTGAAACAAAGCTCGTTTCAGTTCGTAGTCGTCAAGTGCGTTTTTGAACTGTTCAATTGCAAAATCCTCCTGAAAGGTCAAGCCACAGTCTGGGTAAGCTCGGCGAACCAACTTCCTTATTGCCAATCCGAGCTCGCCCACAGTCTCTCCTATGCGTCTCTTCCGTGAAGTCAGCTCTGCATGATGGCGTGTACGTTGTCTTTCTGTCCCGAAACGACGATCTAGTGCTTTCACCAACTCCTTGAAGTTGGACTGTGACTCCTTGGGCAAAGAACAAGCCACTTCAAGCGCCTGCCCTTTTAGTGCCACCAGTAAGTAGTCAGCCATCTGTTGGTCGCTCCATTCATTAATTTGTCCCACTTTCTCAAAGTGGACAATATAATCCTCGATGCAGAAGGAACCATCAAACTCTCGAGCCTTCACCCGCGGGTTCAGCTTGGTGTTTGCCACACTCACAGGACGGCGGGCCACACGGACAACAGGGCTACCGCCTTCGGCGGTTTCCGCGTGTTCCTCCGTGGCCTCTGCGTCCACGGAGCGGGGCTCACAACCAGCGCTTACCACGGGGAGAAAGGACGGGGATTTATGGTACTTCATACCTTCACGTGTACAGCTTTGCTCATCGTTGCTGTCTGACGACTCGCTGCACACCACCCTCCACTGTGCTCTTAAGTCGTCTTCAACCCGCCGACGCCTCGAATGTTTACCACTGGCACCCGACACCGATCCTCTTGTCTCCTGGGACATATTCCTGGGAGGGGTCGGTGTCACCAAATCATCCCGTCGCCGTATGGTTTTGTTTCCTCTGCGTCGGGACACACTCGTTCTGTCCTCCAGCGACCGCTGCATCCGTTCAATGCTCATAGAGATGTCGCTGATTTCTTCCTCGAGACTCCTCCTCGATGCTCTGTAACTTGCCATTTCCTTTTTTTTTTAATACCAGTCCAGAAATCCGAGCGCTGCCACCATTTGTAGCGAACGGCCTATGGGTACTTTTCTCCTATTCGTTGCAACCGCCAACAAAAGGATACATGAGACTGGATTTACAGAAGGAAACCTGCTTTATTTACAACTTCGGTCCTTACTGTCTGAAACTTTCAACATAACTGTTCAAAAAAACAAATAAATCGCTTGGGTCGCAGCCAGCATTTTTCCCGCTGGCGCGAAGTGAACAAAGAACAGTCTATATATAGTCCCTGGTCGTTTCCGGTCCAATCTCCGGAGCAAATAGTTCTCACACCGGCGGTTGCAACCGGCGGTTTCCAAAGTGTCCATTACAGTATGTTTAATGGGGAAATATGGGAAAGTGTGTTAACGTGTTGCTCTTAGCACCCTGAAACTGTTACATTTTGCCTTTAAAGATGGCTTGTTGTTGAATAATTTATCAACTTTTTCACATTACACATGACCTTGCAGTGTAATCCGTCAGACTCTTGCTGGTTTTAAAGCACTTTTGCAAAGTGTACTGTGTTTTCAATTGTCAGGGACCTCGTAGAAAAACAAGGGTTTCTTAAATGTTTAGCCAGTTTATTTCTGTGGCACAGTCACCAAAATCTATCAACATCAATTTTGTGTAGTGTATATTTGTTAAAGTAGTTTCACCATTTTCATTTTACAGTTGGAGCTCTGGTCCTTCCCTGAGAGTGAACAGGATGACGCCTCATCTATTCCATCCAATCCTTCCGGTAGCACAATCTCAAGTGGTGATTCCCAACCCTCGACAGAATCTACATGTAGCCTGATTGACGAACAAGAAATGACTGTGGAAACGCCGCCTCCTTCCATGGGATATGGATCAAATAACGAGGTACAAAATGTTAGATCCTAATTATGTTGCGCATAGGTAAACTGGTTAGTATATTAGTTATCACACGCGCGCTCGTGGAATACGGAAAAAATATAGCGCTTCTGCATCCCATAGTGGATATGGGACGCAGACGCGCTATACATTTCCGTATTCCACGAGCGCGCGTGTGATAACAAATTTATCTTCCAGCCTCATTACTTTCAACCTCATTATAAAGAAACAAACGACGCACAAAGTTTAAAATTTTAGAGCGTTATTTCATGACGAGCAGCACGCGCAAAGTTTAGAACGTTATTTTGCACTGTCCATATACGGAGCGTACCTATGTATGCATTCAATGTATTTCGCGACATAACTAGGGAAATACATGCATCCCAAAACTGTCAGTACATGTGGATGTGAGTTGAAACAAACTTTAAATATGCATTTTATTATATATATTTTCCAGAAATGCTTAGCACGAAAGAACAAGGGAAACCCAGAGAAATGGAAACAAAACATCCGGAAGCAGAAGAGAAATTCTGGTGAGTCGTATACATCTGGTAATGGGAAGGAGCGCCCTGCAAGACAGATTGGCCGATCTTGTCCAGATACATGCAAGCTTAAATGCTCACTGAACATACCTGTCGATCAAAGGGAAAAGATTTTTGAGCTTTTCTATAACACTGCCTCGTATGAACGACAACGAGATTTCATTCTTCAAAATGTCAAGGCGGCACCAAATGTCAAGAAAGCACAAGCAAAGCGGGTTAACCGTGTTTATCATTTGCCAGTTGAAGACAAGAAGGTGCAGGTAA
>CM055816.1:80085655-80106546 GCA_029582265.1 Zoroaster sp. YZ-2022
GGGAAAACAAACCAAATTAATTTAAGACGTAACCCACCTTGAATTAATTTCCCTTTTTTTTACTGTAAAACCATGCTTCTCACGATTATTTTAGAAACGTGTATTTTTGTACGTAACATGGTTCTTATTCTTTCTTCAAGTTAAAAGCAATGTTCTGATGAAAATGAAAGTTTGGAAATTGCCAAATAGTCAAAGCTACAGGCGATACATCTTAACTTCAGTATAAAAGATTGCCCCAGCGACTGACAGATCACGTAAACCCTCCCTGGCAACAGGATCGAAAAACATAATTCCAAAACTAGTTTAAATACGATTGCTGCGGCTATCTGACATCATTGTTCAACACTAACGCTGAGCTCTAAGATTCTGACAACGAAGAGCTGATCTGCCCACCCACCACTGGTTCACAAGACAACAGCAACGATGGGGATTTGAGGAGGAGGGGGTTCATACCAAAATCAAAGATGAGAGGCATCGTAGACAGGGACACTGGGTCATTCAAATCATCGCACAATCGGCAGAATTCAACGCATAACATGAGCGTGGCATCCACATAATTTTATAGCAAACGGCTCTTTTCCGAGCCAAATATTTTTAAGAATGAGATTCATGATCGTGTCTGCCTCAGTTTCATATATCTTCTGGTGTCTTGCAAGGCAGTGTTGAAGGACCCCGCCTTTTCAACATTTTTTTCGACTCAAACAATTTCAACACGAGTGCAACCAACAACACCTTGGCCTCGATATTCATTTCAATATCCCACAAGAATGCTCCGATCAAAATATGAGAGCTGTCGCTCTGACGCGAGGCTCTAAGTGGATGTGCTGAGCGGGCTACGCTGATGATTTAGTCATCTTTGGTCGTTCGAAAAAAGATCTACAGACGTCTGCAGATATTTTGGTGTCTATACTAGAGGAATATGGTTTAGTTTTAAGCGTTAAACAAGCGAAACCATGGTAATGAATTGCCTCACGTCACCATATCCAGACTCTGTTATCACGATCAAAGGGAAACCAGCAAACAACGTTTCAACATTCAAATATCTGGGAACAGAGATGACTGGAACCTGCCAAAAACTGGCCAAACAGAGCTGAACTATCGTAAAAGCTCTTGCCTCGGTGCTTTACACAAAAACAAGCAATTCTTCAAAAATCACGACGTCGACCTGAAAATTAGAACACAAATCTTCGACTCCCTCTGCCTGACATACATTGAATTAACTGCGCAAGGAGGAAGTTTAAATTTCATCCCTACACCCCAAAAGCCACAAAGGTCTCATATGTCTCAAAGGTCTCAAGATACACAAATACTTTGAAATGAGATAATTCACAAGATAGGAGTCAGAAGCTTGGTTTTTCAGTAAGACAGTGCCAACATGAATATAAGGTGGGACCCACTATCAAGTCATTTCGATACACACTTATTTACGCGAATGGAAATATTTTGTCCTCATTGGAAATAAGCAAATCGCATTTTTTTCGAAAACAATTTTGTTTTGAAATAATAAGTCGCTTTTAATGAATAAATTTTCAGTTTTCCCCAAAAAGGAGGCAAACTAAGTAAGGGGTGGTAATTGGCACCCCTTATAAACCTCTTTCATAACAGAACAGAGTGAAATACATAATAAATATTATATTTATGAAAGCAATTTTTTAAAATTCTGTATGGGGTGGTAATTGACACCCCTTATAACAACACAGAGTTCAATTTGGTTGCTCCACAAATAAAACATTGGTTTTTCTCGAATGTTTGTTGGCAGAAGTCTTGTGGATATGAAATGGAATTGAAATTTATTTGAGAATCGTTACATCCAATGGACAAAGGACAAAATGTTTCCAATTCGTTTACTGTAAAACCAGGTTACTCGAGATTATTTAGAGAATGATGTAATCTTAACGCATTTGTTTTCCCTTCCTCAAGTAAAATAGCAATGTTCTGATGAAAAAGAATATTTTCGAAAATTGCTGTTAAAATAGCCAAACATATGGGTCGATACATCTGTAATAGACCAACTGCCAATCTGGTTGCATAATGAAAGACAAATCTTATTACAATTATGCAAACCAAGTAATGTAGGTCAGTAGATAAATAAATACCCTATAGGTCTACTGGCATATCTCGGGCATCCACCCACTTCATACTGATCTCTCTCAGGCATCCACCCACTTCACACTTATCTCTCTGCAGTGCCTTTCTTAGACCCAATCAATACTACATTCATTTTATCACCGTTAACTTTCAATCATGACATGCTGGCAGAGGTCAAATATTTTTAAGAGATACTCTAAAGCACTCTCTCTTATAGAGATTTTCTAACTTTTCAAGAGATAAGGTCCTCAAAACACTGACTTTAATTTATATTTTCACTGTTAAATACTTCAAACAGCCATTTTCTCTGAATCCTTTTTTTTCTCGAAATCAGAAAAGCCCGTAGTCAATCTTTGTTTAAATTCTGGCATAGCTGTGGTGGAAACAAACTAACCAAGATTCTGCGTAGGCCTACGTATACTTTTACCGATACACATGAACACATGAATCTTTCATGATTTTCAATCAATACAGGGGTTAAATTGACCATTCAATGGACGACTTGGCTTGGGAAATTATCAGAGTCATGTGCCCTTGTGTTTGTTTTTCGATTTAGAGTGACTTGTTTCGGGACGGTTTTGTTTGCGTGCGGCCGGATTTATTTGGGGGCGAACCCCTTTAGTTGGGGGCGAAAAGGTCCGTCAGCATGATTTGGTCAGTCAACGTATAGGATATATCATCAAAGCGTTGTTTGCATGCATTTTAACCACATCGGTCAGCCATTAAAATCGCCATCGGTCACGCGCGGTGACAGTCAGTACAACGCCGACTGCAGCAGCTGCATTTCACTGTTGTAATGGTACCGTTCTGACAAACCTTTTAACTATTTTCCTGTTACTGAAAAAAGGTTAACGATCCCTTTAGCATTAGTCTTTTGCTAAACTGTCAGCAGAGCTACACAGACGTACATGAAGAGTTGCTGGCTCACGAGACATAGTCTGAGACATGTTCAACCTTTATACTCAGATTATGTAATGGAAATCCACATTCGCCAACTGAGATGGACCGGGCACATCCTGAGGAAGAATGCTGATGAGCAAATCCGGGCCTACGCTTTGTATCGCCCAAGCCATGGCCGACGTTGAAGAGGAAAATCAAAATTGCTCTTCGATAAAATAAGTCGCAGAACTCATCAGCCCCGAATTGCCACCAACCGCCCACGAAATAGGAAGTGCTGCCCATGACCGGGATATCTGGAGAGAAATTGTTTCCGCCTGCAGTCTGCAGCCGACCGATGATGATGATGATGATGATGTAATGGAAATGCTCATCTAGTGTCCTGAATTTGATTTCAATCCTTCATAATCTTAACATTACGTCATGCTACAATTGTGAACTAATTCAGCTGAAAATTTCAGAGATTAGTATACATATTTCTTTGAGACATCAACGAATTACCTTAGATAACAATTTATAGTAATGAAAGACAGACAAAATGTGTCGTCAATGGGGGGAGGGGGGCTATGGATTTCGTTCCAGATGGGTTTATGTTTTTTTATTTTATTTTACTGTAATGTGTAAACCATCAACATATTGTAGGCCTATTGTGGTTTGGATTTCAATATACATTTCAACCAAGGCGTTTATACAACAACAACAAAAGGGAGGGGTCAACAGATTTGGTTTTACCCCAGGATTTATGCCCGTATCTGGGTAGTCCAAACACTCAGTCACCGTATGAAGGAGCAAGGAACACAACAGAAAACGTGTGAAGGGAAACAATCTATAATTTTTGATAATTAATTTATTAATTACAAATTCTTTAAATTAAATTCACGTTATATATTTTGCATTATTACACTCTTAATACTGTGGTGAAAGCACCAACCGGTAATCGATCCAGACAATTCCCACCCATAGAAAGGGATGTTATTGAACCATTAACTGTCATCTCTTTTGTAGAGATAATGTTTCGCGCTTAAGCTCAATATTTGTAATACCCAATTAAAACTTTACGACACAACGTATAAGAAACGTTTTTTTTTTTCAGATCAGTTTATGTGAAAACATTTTGAACAATTTTGTTCTTTAAATAATGTATAACTTGTCCCACACTGTTGCACTTTAATTGTGTATGTAGGGCATGCACTCAAGTGTTTATCGAGATGCATTTGTAATTTTAATTTTAAAAATGAGTGAAACTCAGTTCAAGCAGGATAATTGATTAGACTGTTTGATACCATCATCTATGTTTCACAAATTAGAATTATATGGAAATCATTGATCATATTTACCAATGTATGTAAGTTTTATTGCGAATGCACATTGGGCCAGGTTGAAATTAAAATGTGCCGAAAGGGGTAATTTGTTAATTTTCTAGATTTTATTTATTTTACATTTTTATTTTACATTTTTTGCTCAGACCCAATAAAATTATTTTCTGAACACAAAACATTAATAAGCTCAAGTAAATTTGTCATGACATGTCGTCCAACAATCACAACAAATTTCGATACAAACCCTTTTCTGGTAATATATTTTAAATTGTCAAAATATATCGTCATGTAAATTAAATTTAAACAAGTTCATTGTCAATAACTTATGAAAACTAAATCGATTTTAAATTGGCCTAAGGATTTCATTCACAAAAAGCGAGGAGTTGTATTAAACATGTAATTAAAGCTGTTTTTTTTTTTAGATCCTAACCTTTTTGCAACATTTTGATACCAATATTAGCTTTTTGTTATTTTGACTGTTGTCATAATATGAGTTTATAATAACGCAACAAAATGTAAACAATGAAAACATGGATTCAATCAAGTAATTAAATAAATCAGCTAGAGCACGAAATATTATCTCTGACAACGAATGACTCAATGACATCCCTTCCATGGGTGAAAGTTGTCAGAATCGATTGCCGCTTTAATTGTGCTTTCACAACAGTAATTAGAGTGTATTTTAATACAAAATATATTACTTCATGAATTTAAATCAATAATTTGTAAACATGACAAATGAATTTTACAGAATTGCCGCTTTGAGCTATCACACTCTTAATACTGTTGTGAAATTACCAAGCGGGATTATAGATTCAGACAACTTCCACCCATGGGAAGGGATGCACTCCAACAATTCATTGTTATATTTGTAAAGATGATATTTTGCACTCCAGCTTATTTATTTATTTGAATACTCGATTGAATCTTTCAATGGGCTTAAAAAATATTCGGTAATTATACAATCGGGTAATTGCTATTTGAAATAATGGAAACCCCCATTCCCCCAAACAAAAACAAATTTATCATCTTAGATGAGCAATTCCATTACTGAGTGAAGGTTGCCATGTTTGAGCACGTACCCAGCGTGGGCGAGCAATCACTCATGTGCGTGTGCGCAGCTTTGCTGGCAGCTTGGAAAAAGAAACATAGGTCAAGGGATTGACAATAATATACCCCTTTTAATTTTTTAAGGTAAAATCAAATAGGGTATTCGGTTTACTACCCTTTTTGCTGATTATTTGTTCATAAATATAGGGCAGAAAAGATTATTTGCTGTTTTCAGTATATCTAAGCAAATAGGGTGTTCGGTTTGTTTTACCGTTTTCAGTTTCCTGTTTTTAACGGTATGAACCGTGCTTGTGTTGTTACATACATCGTGAAGATGTGTGTTAGACAGGTAAGGCCAAACAAAAAAGTCTCCTGTTTCTGGTCATAGGTCTTTAAAAAAAATGTTGATAATCTTTATAAAATAAAATTTAAAAAAAATAAAAAATGTTGACGCGCGGGTCTGAGGCGACGTGCGTGGAGACCAAAAACCGGAGATTTTCTCCTTTTTTTAACCTAATAAGTGAAATATATTATTCGTGACACATATTATTGCTGGGCAGTGTAGAGTTAGTAGAATACAGCCAAATAGAGAAATATTGTTGGACATTATAGATTGTGGAAAACAACTACAGCCGCAACTCTTCAAGTAACTATAACAAGTATACATCACCTACTATCCTGGAAAATTGATAGATTCCATACTAGTACTAAAGGAGATGAAAATGTGGTGTTTGGAAACAATATGTAGGAGGTTTTGAGCAATTAATTTGTCCACAAGAGTCCATGACATTGAGAAGTCTTCAGGAAAATGAAGACTATCAGAGCATATTCTGATCGAAACGTCTAGTTTCTCATCGCCAGTTCTTCTCAGAACCGACAATTATTACAAATCCTAAGAGATTGTTTCCATGGTGCTACTACAAACCTTATACTACTGCTAACGAGGGTTAGTTCAATGTACAAACAACACTTGGAGGCACCATGCTTTTCAGTCACTCGAGCGTGAGGTATTTTTTTCATGAGGCCATTATGTGTAGGGATCCTAATTCTGAGCAGGGAGGGAAGCACCCAGGGAATGGGGAGGGCAGTGAACGATTTCCCCTGTATCGCATCGCAAAATGCGACGTAATTTGGACAATCTGCAAAGGAATTTCAAACAATGCATCACAGATTTTGCGATACAAATTTCAACAGATTTATAAACATTTTTGAAACCATATTCACAAACCTTTCCCGAAATAACGTTTACATGTATATTTCCGATCCAAAAATATCAAGCTATCCGTCCCGACTGGGTTTGTTTCCGTGTGTCCAGACCACGCCTGGGTACGTCCGTGCGACGTACGTGGTCAACGATGACTTCACGCCGACGCGACGGCGTTGATGCAACAGTAAACACGTACACTTGTTTTACCTATATGCATCTGTACATGCAACTTTATTTCCCAGCAATCCGTAAAAGTTTTATCCGCAATGCCTAAAATTCTATGTGCATGCAATATTTTTTCTGCTGATGAATTAACTACGGGCAAAATTCCCGAAATGTTAAACACGCAACAACCGCCCAATTTTTTCTTTAGCTTCGCACGTGTTTATTTTTTCTTCTCCTGAGTTTGGGGGTTGGAACATTGAGCAATTGAACCACCCCCTATACACAATAGTACCGTGTTCAGTTCACATGTGCGCTTTCATACGATCACTACGGCCGTATTCAACAAAGGAACTCTAGAAACGTTACTAACTTCGTTTTATAATAAAAGTTTTTGAAAATTAACAAAATGAGCATGCATTTATATGTAGTGGTGAGATTTAGAATCATTTCGGCACACAATATGATCGCGCTTTCAACCACTCATTTTCCTGACGAATTTTTAATAATCAAAATCAAGCTTGATCATACCACAAAGTAACGTTACACTCGGCGAAATTCACTTTGAAAAGCACCCGAACTTGTCGCAGTTGGTAATTTTTTGTGTGATATTGCCTCTGTTTTAGCGATCGATATAATAATGTAAACAAAAAAGAAAATGGACGGAGGACTAACTTTCATGAATGACTGCAATTTGGCGAAAGTAGTTACACGTGAGTTTTTTTTATCACATGAGGCTCAATTTCCGGACACTAAAAATGATTATTTCTGGTAAAATTTGGACATTCATTTTATGAACCAAACGACAGTAACGCCTTAAAAAAACAACCGTCCTATGCACACTACATAGGCTACTGTAATTTTAAGCATTTTAAAATTTGCTACACAAAATTCACATATTGCTATACAAAAAATTATTTGCTCTGCAAATTCATTTTTTGCATCGCAGTTTTGCTATGAATTTTTTTTGAACGAAATCGTTCCCTGGAGGGGGCGGGGCCCTTTGCTCCTTCCCCTATATTCACTGAGCATGTGCCATTCCCCGTCTCTATAATATTCTGACGGGCCGCTACAACGCACAATTATTGTACATATGTACACTGTCTCTTCATCCTTACTAATTGTTTTCATTTGATCTTTTCTGATCATTTCCATTCATCCTAGCATAGCGTTGACTACTAATACAGTTATGTGTATTTGATTGATTACATAACAGATGCAGAGAAAGACATCGATGATGAACCAATGAGCCACTGTCACACTTATACAATACAGTAAGAACTATGTTTAAAGATTTAAATATAAGGTATACAATTACAAATTCAAAAATATTCAAATGGTATAAAGCTGATGATTGTATAAAACTTCCCAAGAAGTAATTTGTCCGGGGGCTTTCACTTAGAAAAATGTAATTATTGGTAATTAAGAACAAAAAAGTTTGTTTACCGGGAATAGTACTCTTTCCATGTTAGAATAGTTGGGAATATGAAATATCTTAATAGTTTACACTTTTCCTTAATGACATTACGTCATAAGGTGAAATGGTTACAGGTTGGTTGTTAGATGTATATTTTAATTAAAAGAGGATAAATATACCCGTAGGGTATAATCATTAAAATTCACATTCTGTTGGGGTTCAATCCCCTGACACCCCCACCCCTCCACCCACCCATGACTACGCCACTTTGAAATATTGCTTTTCGAACATTTCCTATTCCTGGTAATAACCAAATTGTGTTTTGTTTAATTATGAAAAACTTCCAAAAAGAATAATCTATCATTCTATCAATCCCATTTTGTGGAATTTTAAGGCTGTGTGTCCCTTTAATGGAAGGGGACTTCTTTAGTTTCACACATACTCGTGCAATGTATGGGGTAGGGCGTAAGTGCATAAAGCCAACTCAAAACTAAGGGTCAGTCTTGGTGTGGTGGTATGCAGAGGACGGGAGTGGTTGGTACATTCACAGTCACCGGGGAACAACATGGCTTTGTGCGTACAAGGTGCGGGAGCAGAAATACAAAAAACTAAAGACACGAAATTGGGTGAATCCTTGACGGATGATAGAGTTTACATAAGACATGGCAATGGTATACAAATAAATGTATGTGCTAAGACGGATAGTCAAGGGTGACGTAGTTAAGTTGAATTTGACAGGTTGGCAAACCTTGTGGTATATAGGCATCCAAGAATGATACTTTCCCTTTAGAATAATCAAAAAGTGGCATCACAAAGGAGCAATATTATATTTTCAAAGGTCAAGCACCGCATCCATTTTTAAATAACTTTCCATGTAAACTAAGTTGCTAGAGGCCAAAAGATGTGTGATAACTTGATTTTTCAAAACCGTTTACTTTTGGTTAAACAAAATGCATCATAATGTATACACTGTACACCGATTATAACATAACATTGCAGCTCAGTTTGTCTACGTATTTACGAGGCAGGTACAAATATAAGATCATTTACACAAATTATGCAGAATAGAGTTCGCAAGGAACCTTGTATTCGCAAATTCACTATTATTTGCGCAACAATAATATAGTTATGCATGAGTTAGACGGTTTATAGTAGAAAGATCTTTATACCGTCACCCGAAATGATTCGCCGCGAGCAGGTTCCATATAAAATCTCGATAACCTAGGCCTATACGTCTGGGATAATATTTTGGTTGACCGTAGTAAATTGGCCTAAATTGATATATGGAACGTATTTAACCCTAGCTCTTACTTTCAGTACAAATCTTGCGGGCGTTTGTAGGACCTTTCAAAACTATTTATGAATGGTGCACTCTTAGAACTAAAGTGTTGAATAAACTTTTATGCAATGAAACCGGCCTCTTGCTAGAGATTGCCCAGTACGAGGTCGATGTTTCGTGTGCGGCAGCTACGACAACAGAGCTTCCTGGCACGAACAAGAAGACAACCACGAGGACCAACAAACACCTGTCATCGTGATACCCAATGATGACATTTCATCATCTAGTTCTGGCGAATACGAAGAAGGGTTGGAAAAAGCTAGCGAAGGTGAAGAAATCGATGACAACATAACCTCTCCAAAAACAACCGAGAATGAGCAAGTCAAATCTGAAGAGAACACCGGAAAAGGCGAAGAGAAGACAAGAAAAAGCAAAGAGAAGACAAGAAAAGGTGAAGAGAAGACGGAAAAAAGCCAGGAGAAGAAAGATAGTAAAAGATCAGAAAAAACACAAAGGAGAGCAGCCAACTAAAGCAAAGAAGCAGAGCAAAGAACACAAGAAACAAACCAACGTAGAGAAATCATCGAATGATGGGAAAATGAACGATGCTTCATGCTCCAAACAAAAACCAGCCCCAAAGCCAAACCCCACTGGCTACTGGATTGAAGCCATTGCAACGGCTGAAACAAGGAAACGAAAAATCCAAGAAGAGGAGAACACTGAAGATGACGAAGAAAATCAACAAATGTCTGACATGGAGTACGAGAAAGAATATGATTCTGAGGAATTAACCCTTCCCACGATCAAGAACCCAAAGAAGAAGAGAACCCAGGTGATGACTTTGTGCTGTATACGCGCACTGAGAGGAGTCCAACGCCTCCGTAAAAAAACGTGGAACAGGAGCAATAGCCACGCAACAACGACATAATTCATCCATTTCTCAACCGGCTATAGCCAACCAAGTCAAACAACAAGTCAAAAAGGAAGAGGACGCGGCAGACATCTACATAAAGTATTTTATTTTGAGTAAGTTTTTTTTCTCCCTCTCTGACTTTTATGGACAGTTTACATTTCATCCTCACTATGATTTTCCTTAACACGCTTACAATAATGACAATCAATGCGAATGGGATGAGAGATAATTTCAAACGAAATGTCCTCTTTGATTACTTAAATCGTAGAAAATTCAACATTGCTCTCATCCAAGAAACTCACAGTGAGGAGGAAGACGAATGTTTGTGGCGTAAACAGTGGGCAGGAGAAATTCATTTTAGTCACGGTACCCGCCATTCTAAAGGAGTAGCTATTTTCATTTCTAACAAATGTGGATTACATTTGACTAATATTACCAAAGACCAAAAAGGTAGATGGATTCATGGGGATATTATGCGGAATGAAAAAAATGTTTCCCTTGCTTCTGTTACGCCCCCAATGCAGTTTACTTCAGAGTGGATTTTTCAATGATATGTTGGAACGTATTAATGAAAACTATCAATGGATTATTGGCGGGGATTTCAATTGCAACATCGACAACAAACACACAAAAGGATACAAGTAAATAATCCTAGATATAAAAATGTTGATAATTTTCATGGACCTGGGCGCTGGATTTGCAACAATATAAAAATACTCACACTTTCAAGGAACTCAAGGACCCCAGGTCATGATATTGGACTACTTTTACACAGTCCCTCAAACGAATATAATTATGGACCTCAAATCTGAATATTTTCAGACAAATTTACAACATATAAATTTGGTCACTATTTTTTGTATTTAGTGACGTGCATCCATAATACCAATTGCATACAAGTGTTACAATCATGACTCGCCAACGCTTCATTTGTTATTCCTTATACTACAGTTTTAATACGTAGTTAATAATTATAGTCATTTTACATACCTTCGTAATCATTTACGTCATGCGTCAATATGGTAATTATTTTTCGACTTGCCGGTGCAGTATTTTTAGAGTTTGCGGGGGGGGGGGGGAGAGGAACAAACAAACTTTTCGGTCAAATTTACCGACCAAACAAACACAAATGTACCGTAAACAAGTGTGTAATCTTAAAAGACAATTATGTGTAGCGGAATGCATAGCATACACAAACTAACGGGAGTGGGCCTACAATTTACCACTTAGCAAAAGTTGAACACCTCGATCAGTCAAAACAGTCAACGAGGGGAGGGGTAGGGGTATGCGTGAGAAATGTTGAAGGCATGGTATGCATGACAAATTTCCCCGTCCCTCAATGTGACCATGTTAATAATCAAGGAGGGAGGGCCTTCAATTCAGAGGAGGGGAGACTACTGTTATAAACACCACGTCACCAACACATTCGTGAATTTACCATGACATTTCTGTTCAGACGTCTCCATGCAATTCTTCACAATGTCTTCAACAAGGTCCAGCAATGATAAACCGTTACCGGTACCGTTCAAGTTGCAAGACTTCATCTTTTCAAACCCGACTTCTCGGCCATGGACACTTTTTTGCGTGCTCAAGAGTCACATCCCGAATTCCCTATAAATGTTTCTACAAAGAGAATGCCCGCAAAAATGCTCACATCATTCTCACAAACCTCATATCACTACCCGTGACATAAAATTAAAAAAATATTATTATTTTACATAATCATGACCTACTTCCTATATTTACATGCTATCAAAAACCCGATCATGATTGGGTAACTTGTAAAAAATATAGGCCTATAGCATGTTTTTGGCTTTATGGAGACACATATTAACATTAGTCCATAGTCCGACTGCTTCTTGCTTTGTCTTTGTATTACGGTCTCCCCTTGAAAACAATGCATAACACGGTAGTTGAAACAGACGTTAAAAAGGCAAACTTGCAAAATAAATAAAAACAATGCCTTATTTTTCTCCAAGTAAGTAGAGGGTCCCATCAGTTACATGGTGGACTTGCCACTTCATCTGTTAGCCTTTAATCATTATCAGAGGTTGGCCCATCAGCCATCCTCCATGGCAAAACTGGTTTTATGCATGTGTTGGAGGAAAAATTAATGTGCAGGTAAAATAATTAATTCCTTCAATTTTATTGTTATTATCTCTGGATTTATCCAATCAGGAAACAAAACAAAAGTTGAAAAAGAAAACGTTTTTGAGTTTTTCATATCTTCAATGTATCAAAATTAAAGCAGCACCTATTAAGTTTGGGATTTCAGTTTGTTTCAGTGCAAGATCATCTTTTAAAAATAATGCTGGAACTCAATGCCGTGATCATACAGTTGATACACATTTCAAAGTTTCAGAGTAATCATCACCTTCCACTTTCTTGGTCTTTCAAGAATAGTGATTAAAGGTTTTTGGAGCTTCTACAAATTATATCATTTTATTCAACAAATGTAAAAAAATAAATTATGTTCAATTCAAGATTAATAACATTTTTACGGCAATCTGAATAAGATGAAGTGTGGAAAAGCAACTCGTTGTGAGGGCAAAGTAAATGGCGCCCTCAAGAGTTGTACATTTCACGCATACGTACGTAATCAATCTAATTACCAAAGATATACGATCTTTGCTAATTATTTAGTAAAGTACATGTAGGCCTATGCCTATTATGGACTGTGATTGTCACCCAAATTACCATACATTTCATAATTCTCTGCGTCTTTTAATGAACGTGAGTACAACCAATGAGTAGTTAATGTTCCTAGTTCATATTGCTCTATTTCGATGTCTGTTGAATTACCAAGATACTAGTTTGTGACCTGTGGCTGTGTCCTAATTAGCGAACTTATTTGATATTTCCATTGCCCCACCAGTGTGGCACAGACCTGTCCGTAGCCACATGTTGGTTCCATTGCCGCTACCAGCGGGATTTTGTAAATTCTTAGCGCTCAAATTGACAATATTTGCAACTATTTCGACACACTTGATACATTCTTACATGTTGAACTATCCCAGCGCCCCCAAAAATTGTGATTTTACTTACATTTATCGTCCATGTACGTAATTCGCCGCACTCGTGAAATGACGCACTGGCTTAGCATTTCTCGGAAAACTTACAAAACTATGGCGTATTTGGTTGCATAAACTTATCTAAGTCATACTTGTTACAAAAATAAAAATTACAGTGAAATTGTATGATTTACTGGAAAGTTGGTGCTTGTGAAAGTGGAAAAAGTTGTTTAACCACTGATTTTACTAGATACAAATAGGCTAGTAAGAGATTTACATGACCTCAATTTTTTTTCACGAACATCTGTGATTTTATTGTTCTATGCCGTCAACGAGCTATTGTCTATGGAAACCAAAAGATATGAATGCTTTGCATTTGCAATGATTTTTTAAAGAAATACTGATCCTCAAAATGGACACATTCCTTAATATAGAAGAAGCGAACGAAGGCTAATTAATTCGTTGGTGTTTATTTCGTCGGCAGTGGAAAATTATTGAGAAAATGAAACATTAATATCATGGTTATGAAAATAAATCTTTTATTTGACAAAATGTTAACATAATTTTTACACATATCAAAGTTTTAAAGTACTTTTTGCAAAAATTTTAACCACCTTCCATTTTATTGGCCTTTCAAGAATATTGATTAAAAGTTTTGAGAGCTTCTCCAAATTATACCATTTTATTTTAAAAATCTAGAACAATATTTTTATTTTCAAGATTAAAAACAATTTTACAACCATCTGGAATAAGATGAAACATGACTCAACTGTTTTTCTTCTTGGGTACATTTTCTGTGCCCCCATCAACTTTAACAGTTTGGGGGCGAGTCATTATACCAACATCAATTTTTTGATGACCACAATTCTGTGCGTCGCAAAAAACGGCGCTCAAGACGTCCACGCATATGATCATGCATTGAAATTCAGCATTTAACAAGAGAATCCTTCACTGAAACAAACTGAAACACCAAACTGCTAATTTCATTTGTAATTACTGCCCAGTTGATTATATAACCTTAGGTGCGTCATTTAGGGTAAATTGAGGATATATTTTGTGAAATATCAGCCCGAAAATATTAACGTTACACGACGATCGGCAGTTTGCAGGTTTCAACAAGGGCGGCCATCTTGAATTTATGAAGAGAGGTCAACGGAAAAACATCTTGCGCGTGCAGTGTGTCAAGTGTGTCAAAATAGTTGCAAATATCGTCAATTTGAGCGCCAAGAATCTACAAAATCCCGCCGTTAGCGCCAGCGGCAATGAAACTAACATGTGGCAAGGATTCAGGTCCGTGCCACACAAGTGGGGCAAATTTGATATCTGATTGTATGTGTATACTGGGGGTCATGCCTATGTTCCCTCAGCCCTATGTTCCCTCAGCCCTATGTTCCCTCAATGCCTAACATTTTTTTAAAATCCAAATTAGGCCCTATGTTCCCTCAACCCTATGTTCCCTCAACCCTATGTTCCCTCAACCCTATGTTCCTCATCCCAAAATAGGGGAACATAGGGTCTATTTTGGGATGAGGGAACATAGGGCTGAGGGAACATAGGGCTGAGGGAACATAAGGCTGAGGGAACTTGAGTACGGTCCCCTGTATACTATGCACATTGTGCATGTATTCCTCATTGTAGTAGTACATGTACATTGGAATCACAATCATCAGTGTGGTCAGCAATACACACACACAGTGCGTATAAGCCTGAGGTATCACTATGCTGTAAGTCTCACAATCAGCAGTGTGGTCAGCAATACACACACACACAGTGCGTATAAGCCTGAGGTATCACTAGGCTGTAAGTCTCACAATCAGCAGTGTGGTCAGCAATACACACACACAGTGCGTATAAGCCTGAGGTATCACTATGCTGTAAGTCTCACAATCAGCAGTTAGTGTGGTCAGCAATACACACACACAGTGCGTATAAGCCTGAGGTACATGTATCACTCGGCTGTTGAAGTCTCACAATCAGCAGTGTGGTCAGCAATACACACACAGTGCGTATTTAGCCTGAGGTATCACTATGCTGTAAGTCTCACAATCAGCAGTGTGGTCAGCAATACACACACACAGTGCGTATAAGCCTGAGGTATCACTAGGCTGTTGAAGTCTCACAATCAGCAGTGTGGTCAGCAATACACACACAGTGCGTATAAGCCTGAGGTATCACTGTGCTGTTGAAGTCTCACAATCAGCAGTGTGGTCAGCAATACACACACACAGTGCGTATAAGCCTGAGGTATCACTGTGCTGTTGAAGTCTCACAATCAGCAGTGTGGTCAGCAATACACACACACAGTGCGTATAAGCCTGAGGTATCACTGTGCTGTTGAAGTCTCACAATCAGCAGTGTGGTCAGCAATACACACACACAGTGCGTATAAGCCTGAGGTATCACTGTGCTGTTTAAGTCTCACAATCAGCAGTGTGGTCAGCAATAAGCCTTATCGGAATTGAGCACGCAATGAATTATAGGGGTTGGGTTTTTGGAAAAAAGTTGTAAACAAACGCACACGTTTGTGCACAAGAGGAGAAAGGTGATCGGCAAGAAGTTTTTACGTTTTATAGCAAAATTATGGAGAAAATTATTAAGAAATCAGTTAAATTATAAATAGAACATTTTAATAATTAACAAAATAATTTATTTTTTCTGCGGAAACTACACAAATGGAGGAATTCTCAGCTGATTTCTGATCCCCGGGTGCGACGACTAATCATTTTTTTTCCTTCTAAAAAAGGGGGAAATTGCAGATACATTAATTTCAATGTATTTAAAAAACAAATTAAGCGCTGGTCAAACCGTGGGTAAACTCATAATAGATTAAAAATAATAATAATTATAAATTGGTTTGTGTCGGTCAAGGTAGTAGTACATACACAGGCACCCTTGACTCCAGCGTAAAATTAAAAACATAAATACAAAATAAATAAATAAATACAAGATTACTGCACCCAAAAATCAAAACATTAAAAAAAAAAAATTAAAATCAAACAAAGTGCTACTTGAGACAAGAGAATATTATATTATCAAGAAACTATTATCTTATTCCTCATTGTACATGTAGTACATTAGGTACATTTTAGTAAACTCAGGATTTCCTCTATTTGGACTACAACACGTAACCCAGACACACCCAGTAAATAACATCAATACCATTGTCTGTACAACTAGTCTCTGTGTTACCCTTTGAGTTATATCCCTTTAATTTAGTGAATGAACCCATCACTTCTTCACATGAAGCATGAGTGAACTGTTTTTTTCTTGGTTACATTTTCTGTGCCCACATGCATAAACTTTTACAGTTTGGGGTGAGTCATTATACCAGCGTCATTGTGTTGATGACCACAATTCTGTGCATCTCAAAAAACTGCTCAAGACGTCCATGCATAATTGATCTGGCATTTTACAAGAGTCAACATTTTACAAGAGAATCCTTCACTGAAACAACAAACTTGTAATTTCATTTGTAAGTGACCAGTTGATTATATAATTGTAGCCTTAGGTGCTTCAATTAGGGTACATGGGGGAGATGGGTTTTCTTGCCCTAACATCCTGTGGGAGGGGTAGGCAATAAAACCATAAATTACAATAACAAATATAAGACAACCATCTTTAAGTAGGCACTGCAGTGTAAAAACATTATTTTGATTCTTGCGTAACCCTTGTGTGACTGCAAGGGTCAAAATCAGTCAAAAATGTTGACGTACTTGCCAAGGTATACATACATAGTGAAATTAACAGTCAAACACTGTCAAACCTTATGTGTAGTACATGTAAGTACATTTACAGGTCAAAATGGGTCGATCGTTTTTGACTGGTAAAAGCATTTTCTTGTATTGTTCATCAGGGTGGTCAGAATGACAGTCAAAACTGCCCATGTGTGCACATTTAGGTCAACAGTCAACACAGGCAGTTGTCTGGTTTTGACCACTATAGCCACTAAAGTTCAACTAAAGCACAAGGAGGGTTAATGCATGGGTAACATAGTACTGCGCTTGAATTTTGTGGGAAATTGAAACTTTATAATTTATAATGATACAAGTGATGAATGTGTGCGGCATAGGCCTACAACTTCAAAAGTAGTGAATCTGCATGTATGATGTGCTGAGGTTATTGCATTGGTTTCTTGATAATAATAACAGGCATTTATGTATAATACATGTACATGTACCTTTCACATTATTATACTCCCTGGTAACCAGGCTATAAATCTTTCATATTATAACTATATCAGCTCCAGGGAATATTATTGTAGACAGGAAGCTATTTTTAGTGCACAAGGGCTAATTCAAATACAACACCCATCTCTGCACGTACATGTACCAGGTACCAATTTTTGTTCTACGGTAAATAATTGCCTCTGTAAAAGGGTACACTCAACTATAATATTATGCAAAATGTATTCTAAAAATGAATTTTTGACTTTATTTTCCTTTAAAAAATCTTCCGTAACCATGAAATACTATTTTACAGGAAGGCTTTGCTTCTGAATTACTCCAAATACATTGTATGTACATGGTATTGCATCTGTGTGATTTCTTTACAGATTTATAACAATGAGACCAAGGAAAAGAAAGATTAGTGAACTTTTTACACCAACTCCATTTGAAGAAGCAAGGAGATACTGTTCTTTGCAGGAAGATTCTGAAGGATTTGATCAATTGTATCACATCAACAAAACTATACATGTAAGTATTACATGTACCTTGCTCTGCTGGTACTACTTTATAAATTGTTTATAATTTGATATAAATATTGAGTTACGCCACTGATTATGAGAATTTGGCCTGGCCATCCTCCATGCCAAAACCGGTTTTATGTTTTAAAGAATATTGCAGCTAAAATAGTTATTTCCTAACGCAACAGAAAGTTGAAAAAGAAACTCAATGTTTGATCATATTGTGGTCATAACAAAAATAAATGTTTCAAAGTACTTTTTGCAAAATGTTAATCACCTTTCACATTATTGGTCTTTCAAGAATTATTCATTAAACTTGTGAGGGTAAAGTAAATAGCGCCCTCAAGAGTCTGTACATATTCACCCTATACGTAAAAAATCATTCTAATCACTTCGTAAAGTGTACATGTATGTGTATGTATTACCACAATTTTCCCAATTCCGAGCGTCTTATAATGAACGTGAGTACAACCAATGATTAGTTAATGTTCCTAGTTCCTAATACGTATTGCTCTATTTCCATGTCTGTTGAATTACCGAGATTTTAGCCTGGAATTTTGTGACCTAATTTGTAAACTTAGCCTTTGCCTAGGATCGTATGTGTATGCGCTCCTTCTGGCGTTGTGCATGTATTCCTCGAAGCAGGTCGTTTCGTACCCAAGTCGTTTCGTACCCAGTCAATTATGATGCACAAAGGAGATTAAGCCAGTCTTGCAAACCTGCTCCTGTGACATCGCCGACGTGCGGCATCATTCATAGACAAGTATCACGTTCCAAGGGATTAAGAATGCGGTCCTTGCAATATCATGTTATCAAATTCAAAAAGCTTCTATTCCTTTTGTGTGAGGGAACCCATTGATCCAATTTCTATACTGCCCACTCCGGCGAGCACCACCTTGCACCTCATTAATACGGCGGTGTCTTTGATAAACTGAGGTTGGTCATCTTGAACTGAGCGTCTGGTTGGTTGATAGAATTATACTCAGGATCCTTCTGAGGTCTATAAAAAGTCTCATCGAGCAGAATCTATCATTCTGTGTCAAGACAGGATTCCAGTCAAGTCAAGATTCAAGAACTTTCCAGCTCAAGTCAAGATTCAAGAACTTTCCAGCTCAAGATGCCTATCAAGTATCCTTGCCTCTTCTGTAAGAAGTCTGTTCGATCGAACCAGCACGCCTTCCAGTGTGAGCGCTGCCAGGGATGGCAGCATGTGGGCTGCAACTCTGGTTTTAGTCACCAGATAACCAAGGCCAAGGCTGACATCTTCAAATCAGCAGGGGCCATTGTTGAGGAAAGCTCAACCTGGAGCCCACGCGACTGGTCGGTGTTTATGAGAAGCATTCGCACAAACAACGACGTGGAGGGCTGGCAGGATGTCACACCGTCCCATTCTACAACGTCGTCATGATCATGCTCCTGCATGCTGAATCCAGCTACGTTAACGTCCAGCTCAAGCTCGTAAAAGAGTCGAGACTGTGCCGGAACCAGCGGCGGATGTACCGGCAGGTTCAAGGAAAAATCTTCAAGTTGTGGGACGACTACCAAGCCCGCCGCCTCACAACATCGGGACTACTGGCAGCCTGCAAGTACCTGGTCCAGCCCTGTAAGCCACAACAACAAGCCAACAACAAACAAACCGGTCCTTTTCAGGACCACCAATTCTATAAAGAGAGATTGATACCATGCATTAAGTGAAGAATAAAGACGGAAATAAATGTGTTTTTCTCCACAGGTTAAAAAAAAAATTATGCAAAGCAATTTTTTTTTCCGTTACTGTAAAAACAGTGCCAAACTGATCACAAAATTGATCACAAAATTGATCACTGATTGAAAATTGAAAAACAATCATAATAAAAAGAAATGCAAATAATGCAAATAATAGATTTCATTATTAGATTTTATTTCATGCTGGGAATTGAATTTATTAAATCCAAGCTCAAAAAAAACAAACGAAACAAACGAAACAAACCGCAGCGACAACACATTTCCCGTGAACCCATCAACAGTGATTGACAGTCACATTGTTGTTCAATATAAAAGGACTTGGAACCCTTTGTTACTGTGCTATGAAGCCTGGGTACGAAACGACTTGGGTACGAAACGACCGACATTCCTTTGGATATAGAAGATCCTTCAGTCCGTAGTAGTGGTCGCCAAATGTCGCTGATGTCCATAACCCACCCCAGACCGAGGGATCTCCTATATCCTAAGTCAACCACCCTCCTTCCCCCTGTGCTTGTTAACAACTGATTCAGTTCAGTGAGCACACACTCCTCTCCCCCAACCCCTAGGATCCTAGTCTCAACAGTTCTCGCCTGCGTGCCTCGACGAACTAATCCTCCAGCATCCTTTCATGGGATGATCCTCCAGCAGTCTACTTAACCCTAACCACCCCACATCACACAAAATCCTCTATGAGGTATTGGAGCATTTTGGGTGATTGAGGAAGGATGCTATATATGTTCTGTGTTATTTTGGGTGATGCAGTATGGTACATATATACCAACAAATGACATGACACTTTTACTGCAAAAACACCTGTGTCAATATCAGTTGACTGAGCCAACAAAAAAACAAAAACATGTATGTTTGTTCATAATAAAGTGATAAAGGCAAAGGGTACATGTACATGTATGTGTGATTTTGTGTGATTGAGGCAGTGGGCACCCTACACACGAAATACAGCACAATATATTGGGTGATTTTGGAGTATTCAGGAACCTTCCAAATTTTATGAAGACATTTTGTAGCATTTTGTGTGATTGAGGATGCATCCTACCTAAAAGGGCCTGGGGGTTAGGGTTAAGCAGCAGCATTTTCCAGAGTCCATTTCCCGAGGGCGACGGAATACGACGAAAGTTTCC
>CM055816.1:80107046-80129037 GCA_029582265.1 Zoroaster sp. YZ-2022
TTAATAAAAAGGCGTTTATTTTCATCTCAGCCTCACTTTGGTTTTGTGATAAAGATCTATTTAGGAAACATGGTTGTGACAAGGTCGCAGTCAAACTTTTACAAGGTTTTAAGTAGCGCAAAGGTCTGACATCGTTGGATTTAACATGATGCATCTGATGGACAATCTTGAGTTTCATTTCTTCATATCTCCTATGTCCTCTATACTATCTTCATCAATCTGAAATTAAAACAAAAACAAAAAGGAGAAAGGCAAGTAACAGACACAAATTTGTAAACCCAGATTTTTCTGGATATTCCATAAAACTTGACTTCGGCAAGAGAAAAAGGGATATTTCTTACATTGAATTTTTCAGGGATGAAGCCTAGAAGATCATCTGTGACATCTCCTTGGATGACAACCTCATCCTCGCCAGAGACTGATGCTCCACAAGAGAACCTAGAGGCAAATGCTTTGGCTGCATCTCGTAAATCTATGTCTGTAAAACATAATAAGTTAAATGTTAGTGCTATAAACTATAAATGTCAGTGCAAATGCAATTGCAAAACAAATCACTCAATATGAATCTCAACTCTTGATGTGACAATTTGCTTGTTGTTTTACATATAACGTACTTGGTGTAAAGTTGATGACGGTATCAAAACATATCTTGAAATCTTGATGTCTAAGGTGCTATATTTTTCCTTTTTGTTTTTACCCATCAAATATTATTCCCTAATTTAGCATGTCTAGGAACTTATCTAACATTCTAGGTTAATGGATACAAAAGCATGTGCTTCCTGATCAAAATTATAGATGTATTTTCACTATTTGTTTTATTACTGACACAAAGTTATGAGTTGAAACTGCATCACAATTTTCCATCTTGGATCCTCACTTGATGCAAGGTTGACAACATGAGTTCATTCAAACAACCAAAATAAAAACAAAAAACTTAACGTACATGAGAACAAAATAAACCAACAAATACCAAATACACCCACCCTATTGCTTCTTACCATGTGAGCCTATACCCTTGACTACAGTCACATATTTTTTCTTCTGTCGTTGCATTCTTGCAATCGTTACTGTCTGTGGTTCAATCTTCTTCTTCACTTTCATAACACCTCTTCCTCCTGAAGCAGGGATTTTAAAAAGAAAAACATGTGGAAAAACTGACAAATTAACTGTGATTACATGATACAATTAAACTAAAACATTTACTTTGCAGCTTCACATAAATAAACCCAATTATCCAACTATATATTCTGGGAAATGAATGGGAATAATGAAGCCACTTATTCCACTAAGGTAATTTTAGTAAATTAGTAATTTTAGCAAAACTGTTTCTAAAAGCATCCTTACTTTCTATAAATCAAGTTATACATTAAACAACCAACCTGTGAAAGTTTCAGGGTAATCGGTGCACACATTTAGGAGAAAGTTGGAAACATTCATTTTTCAAAGTTTTCACAACACTTGTCAATACTGTCAGGACGGTATTCATTCCCAAAGTGGACAGTAATGAAGTTAGGGCTAAGTCTTAAATTCAAACTAAAAATTTTCTTTAAAAGTACCTCCTATTTTCTGCGAAGATTGATACTACCATAAGCATACTTACTTAATTTGATATTTTGGGTACTTTGGAATTACTAATATTATACCTTACATAACAAATTAATATTTAGTGTAGTGCACTGGATATTGTATGAATTTGTATGAAGAACATATGTACAACGAACATGGAGTAGCCATCTTGGTTATCCAACACATTATGTCTATGAGAATCAGAGTGAGGCTAATGTGGTAACTCATGTCATAACAATCATTCACAATACAATCAGGGAACTTGACAATGATGACGGCCATGTGAAAAGGCTCAATCCTGCATGATCTATTGTACTAGAGCTATTATTATTATTGAATCAAAATCAATTATAAACCTCTCTTTTGTTTCTTCTTCTTTCCGTCTGCACCCTCGCTTTCCTCGTCAATAGCCAGTCTCTCAAAGAGTTCTGGACAGTGATCAGCAAGCCACTTTTTGCATTCCTTAAAGGCTGGGTTAAATTCACAGTACTCCACTGGCATGGTACACACTAAAGAAATAAACAAATATTCACATAATCTGGCATAAATAGTATGTACTTACAGTTCAGTTCATTGGTAGAGAACCAAATCCCACTTGGGTCAATTTTTGTATTTACTCAAAAAATAGATCAAATACATGTACGTTACACTGTAAGGGCTGACTGTTGGAGATGGGAAGAAATACATTAATGTTTATCTGCACTGTAATCAGATTATAGACATAAAAATAATCACACACGATCATACAGTTGGACAAACAGACAAACAGTTACTAGACACACACAGAGTTAACACGGTCATGTCAACAGAAGATGAAAATCATGGGAGACAGGGAAAGATGAAGTGAACACAAATAGAGAAGGGGGATATAAATGATGTAAGGAGGGAAGAAGAAAAGAGAAAGAGGAAAAACATTGCCAGATGAAACAAGGACCTATGTGAGAGGAAGAGAAAGAGAGAGTGGGAGAATAAAAGAAAAGTGCAATGTAATAAGACAAGTAAAAAGTAGTCTCGAGATGGAAGCTGAATGTATAACGTAGGGATTAAAATTGATAGCAAGAAAAACAAATTGAATGTAGACAGAATGATGAGAATGGAGGACATTGTGAGACAGACTGAGATTCCAGTTGGAATTCAAGTGGATCATCAGAGAAACACAGCCAGAGACAAAATATTGCAATACATAACATGACAGCAAGACAATACAATCATTTGATTTAATACTTGCAAGTAATTTATGGTTTTAACAGTCCAACAGAAGACAAGAAATAACAATGTAAGTAAATATTACAGGGAGATGTACATGTATCTCAATGAGGCAAGTGATAAAATCAAGTGTTTGGGTAAATTTAATTTGAAGCATACCTCCACAATATACGACTTTCATTGGATATGAAACATCTTTCTTCTTGCTTGACTTCTTCTCAGCTCGCTCTAACTGAACATCTTTATTCACATGGTCAATGACCTCTGCTGTTGCCATGGTAACAACTTAAAATTCTGACAGACTGCAGTTAAAAGGAAATTATAGAAGCATAAATACACAAAAGCTTAAAAAACTTAATATAATAAATAAACTATTGGTATAAATGTTGAAAAAAGTTCACATACATGTAAAAGTCACATAAAAGTTACTAGGTATAAAGTTGACGAAAGTATCAAAAATCCCTTCATTTTAGTGAAATTAGTGAAGTAATTTTAAGAATTAATTTCAATAGAAATTCAATATTGAAATGAGTATTTAAGCAATCTGAATGCATTTTTTGTGAATTCAACATAATATTATTAACAAATTTCCTGTTTTCTCAAAGTTGATAGCACTTCAAACCAGGGCTGTGCGTTTTCGGATATTTTTGGAACCGGATACCCGAAATCAGGAAACTTTGGATACCCGGACACCCGTTTTCATTTTTGTTGTTGAAAACATGCCTCCGGTGGTGCACAAATACATGTACTGTAAATGGTAACAAAATTGACCTTAATAATACAGAGGATACTTAAATTGATCTTTTCTTTATTGGAGTGCAATCTCTTGAATTTAAAGATAATTGTCTGTAAAAGTGTAAACATTACATTGTTCAAGAGTCACAGATTTCTGTTCGCACCGCTCAAATGTTAAGTCCGAATTTTTAAAAGTCGTTTACAGGTAATTGGAACCAAAAAATGGAACTGGGTAATGACTGTTTCGGATACCCGGATGCCCGGCACAGCCCTACTTCAAACAAAATCATACCCGGCACAGCCCTACTTCAAACAAAATCATTTTTCAGGATGATTTGATACTTTTCACTGTGTATATTAAGAAAGCTTTCTAGTGGTAATTTTCATTTCAACTATTTGTTAAATAATACTAAAAGAAGTTAACAGCGCAGTTCCTGCAGTGTTTTACATATAACGTTAACGTTATATTCACCACAGATTATAATGGAACATTTTCTCCAGAACCGTCTGGTTGATACCGAGCGGCAAAAAAATACCCCTCCTTTTTTAAATTATAATTTTCACAATCAAATACTACCCAATATGCCAAAACAGTTAGTCAGGACGGTCATAAGACAACTCGACCCATGTGACAACTCGACAAGGACAACTCGACCCACGAGACAACTTGACCTTGTGACAACTCGACCCACAAGACAACTCGACCCTTTATGTGACAACTTGACCCTTGTGACAACTCCACCCCTTTTTTGCGGGAAGGATTGAGTGTAGCAGGGGATTAGGGAAAATATAATATTAAATAAAAAGAAGTCGAGTTGTCTCGTGGGTCGAGTTGTCACATGGGTCGAGTTGTCTTAACCCCAAAAGACAACTCGACCCGTGTGACAACTCGACACAGACAACTCGACCCACGAGACAACTCGACCCTTGTGACAACTCGACCCACGAGACAACTCGACCCTTGTGACAACTCGACCCATGAGACAACTCGACCTTGTGACAACTCGATCCTTTATGTGACAACTCGACCCTTTTTATGACACAATTATATTCACTTTTCAAGGAATTTGTTTTCCTTTCTATAACCCTAACCACACCAAATCCTGCAAAATCCTCCAAGGGGCACTTTTTGGTAAACAGTCAGCACTGTTGGAAACTGGTACTTTCACCTCTTCAAATGGGACAAAATTACTACCTGGCAAGAAGTACAGGCCATAAGTGCTGAATATGAAAGATCAACGAAAATGCATGGTGCATTTTGAAGATAAGTTCACTGATGGATTTTGGAGGATTCAGGAAGGTTCTTAGCCAGAATACCTAGGGGGTTAGGGATAATGAAATCAACGATGTTATTGGTAAAACACGTTTTGTAAAAATTTTTCAAATAATTTTAAATCTATAATTTTATATCTCACATTCGTCCACATACAGGGGAGAGAGAGAAAAGCCAGCACCGACAATGGGCATGAACACGTGTTAAAAATGTGTAGGGCCTAATTATATACCTATTGTCGTTGATTTTATAGCCCTTTTATGGTTTATTATTTGAATGGCATTCAATAAAATATAATATTTAACTAATTTTATACATTTGGAAACTTCACGTCCAAAAAACTAATTTCGCAAGCGCATGTATTACGGGGGGAAATGACTGAATTTGTGCTAGAACTTCAGCCATTCTTGGTGCTAGAATAAGCCTAGTGATCAATCTTTGTTCAAGGGAAAACGATGATCCACTTCTAAGCAATGATAAATTGGGTCGAGTTGTCCGTGTCGACTTGTCACGTAGGTCGACTTGTCACGTAGGTCGAGTTGACTCGTGGGTCGAGTTGTCACAAGGTCGAGTTGTCTTAACCCTGTCAGAACCCATCCAGTCATAATGACCAAGCAAGCGGTTACAACATATCACTCATCCTGACACTAGTCATAGTGCATACGAAGTGCAGCATTTTGTCTGCATGTTGTAACCCGAGCCGAGGGCGAAGCTCAAGCTGTGTAACTTACTGTACTACTAGTTTTTATAGCTCCATGGTTAGACATTGTTACTGTAGTCTACAGTTTCATGAAAATTTGAAGTTGCTTCAATGCTTTTAAATGTCATATCACTGGATAGAACAACAAATTAGAAAGAAAATGAGGGGTCAATGGTCATGATAGGTTAACCCTATGCAAAGTTACGAATTTTTGTTGATTTAAATATTTGGTAATTTTTAAGATCCAGTTTCATTTGAAAAGTTGTGACCGAATTTGCCTGCAATGTATCCTTGTAGTACTAACAAAGTCTATTTTGCGCAAGTTGCACTGTTTTTGTGCCAACGTTACAGTTGGCATGGACTGATCAATTAAGATAACCACGATGTGTAGTATCCATTTATCGACACTAGAAGTGACTACATCCGTAGACTACCCTTTATATTAGAATTTTACCATGAAAGTTCGGCGGGTCACAACTTCGACAGAAAAAAAGGATATGAAAAATAGCGCCACCATCGGCGGTTTGCGTGAATCTGCCTACTAGACCATAGATAGAGCAACATCTGACATGTTCAATCTGACAGTAAATTAGTAGTAAGCTCTTACTTGGATTCATGGATACTTACTTCAATTAAAACAACAATTACACACATTATGTTAACTTTAGACTCACTATAATTGGCAATACTGGTCTTTGCGGGCATGAAAAGACACTCCAGCGAGTGTCACACATTCATCCTTACTCAACGCAAACACACGTGAATAGTCAGCGTGTAAATGTTTTCTATTCGCGAATAGAAATGTTCTTCGGTCGGGCGGTCATATCGTCAGCATCAACTTAAAGGAACAGACGCAGGATTGTAGTTTTGAAATTCAATCAAGGTTGTTCCTTCCTCCATGGTGAAGGGTAGCACTCAACAAACCTAAAATGAAAATAATGAGTGTTTACAGGAGTGAATCCAAAGGGAATTAGACGGAGCTGAATTATGATGTAGTGACAATATCAAACAGTTTAATCTGGAATCACCTGTAAGAGAACGTTGTTCAAGCTAAATGTAAATCAGTAGACTCCTTCAAATCCCTCCTCAGACGCAGCCCTCTCTCATACACCTTAGCACGTGCCCCTCTCTCTCTTCCATTGCGTTTATGCCATTTTTTGTTACTTGTACTGATACAGATACAGATACAGCTGCTACAATTTCCCTGGAGTTGTGTAAATATTTGTCATCACTCTGAGATTGGAGATCTGATGGTGATCTAATTGGGATCCCTGATACAGACCTCCTCCCCACCCACTATACAAAACAATAGAATATGGTTTAATTTTAATAATTATTATTTTATGTATGTAATTTACTCACAAATTTAAAAAAGATAACATATATTGTCCAAAATCAAATGGTCTGTATATTTTTTAATAAGGTGATGGCAAATGAGAATGAAAGCAAAAGTGGGGTGAACTACTGTCATGTTGGTGATATTTCACCATTGTTGCTGTTGAATTAACCTGTACTACGTACCTGCAGTCATACAAGTACGTTTCACTTCCCAGCTACATTTTAGATTTGTATTTTTTACCAATAGTATTTTAAAAAAGACTATTTTATGTATTTTCTGTCTGTTTAATAGATTCAATTACAATCTGTACTAGACTTTACACCTTTTAACAAAATCATAGAGTGCGACTTTAAAATGTCGATATTCACAATGGGAAAGTAATTCGCATTTAGTCACACCACACCGTAGGCCTACCGATACAGCGTGCGATACCGAGTGATATGATTCGATTACTAAGTTAATTTTTTGCCGAATGATCACTTTTAAATTCCAACTGAATAATCATGGGAATGCTTTTTACAAAAATCAGGGAAATAGCACTTAACTCGATAATTATCGATTGTAATGATACATATTCAATATCATGTCAACCCTAAGGTTAATGTTTGTCAAAGGTTATGTCAACAAGTTTATACAGAATTCGAACAATTTCGATATTTGTATTTATCGATCTTTGATCTCGGGTCGAGTGTTTCCAAACGAAATTCAATCTTGCATCTGACGTACTTAATGAATAAACAACAGTTTATCAATAGGAACCCGACTGTTTTTCAAGGCTAAACAAATAAGTTCAAAAAAGTGCCCGCGATGAAGTTGTCTGGTGAAGAATGTTAGTGTTACATTCATTTCCTTCCAGTTCCAGTATTTTGGTGAGTCGTGTAAAATTTACTGTTTTTAGAATTTGTTTTCTAAAAGATGTTTTAGTTGGGAGAAAACTTGATGGCAGATCATGCTCAAATTAAACTCACAGAAATTAAACGTGTTTGCTCATCCGTCATGTCATCATGTCCGTGTCGTTGATGGTGTGCACGAAACCACCAGCTGTTTCGTCGACGTATCCTCAATTTACCCTAAATGACGCACCTAAGGTTATATAATCAACTGGACAGTAACTTACAAATTAAATTAGCAGTTCAGTTTGTTTCAGTGAAGGATTCTCTTGTAAAATGCTGAATTTCAATGCATGATCATATGCGTGGACATCTTGAGCCCCGTTTTTTGAGACGCACAGAATTGTGCCTTTTTTTTTGTGGTCATCAAAAAATTGATGTTGGTATAATGACTCGCCCCCAAACTGTTGTTAAAGTTGATAGGGCATAGAAAATGTACCAAAGAAGAAAAACAGTTGAATCATGTTTCATCCTATTCCTTCCAGATCAGGCAGATGGTTGTAAAATTGTTTTTAATCTTGAAAATAAAAATATTGTTTTAGATTTTTTAAATAAAATGGTATAATTTAATTAAGCTCTTAAAACTTTTAATAAATATTCTTGAAAGACCAATAAAATGGAAGATGGAAGATGGTTAAAATTTTGAAATGTGTAAAAATTACGTTAACATTTTGTCAAATAAAAGATTTCTTTTCATAACCATGATATTAATGATTCATTTTCTCAATAATTTTCCACAACCGACGAAATAGACACCAACAAATTAAGTAGTCTTAATTCGCTTCTTCTATAAGGAATGTGTCCATTTTCAGGATCAGTATTTCTTTAAAAAAAAAAATTTGCAAATGCAAAGCATTCATATCTTTTGGTTTCCACTGACAACAGCTTGTTGACGGCATAGAACAATAAAATCACAGATGTTTGTGAAAAGAATTTGAGGTCATGTAAATCCCTTACTATTTGTATCTAGTAAAATCAGTGGTTAAACAACTTTTTCTACTTTCACAAGCACTAACTTTCCAGTAAATCATGCAATTTTACTAGGGCTGTGCCGGGTATCCGGGTATCAGGATACCCGACCGAAACAGTCATTACCCGGTTCCATTTTTCGGTTCCAATTACATGTACCCGTAAACGACTTTTTAAAATTCGGACTGAACATTTGAGCGGTGCGAACAGAAATCTGTGACTCTTGAACAATGTAATGTTTACACTTTTACAGACAATTATCTTTAAATTCAAGAGATTGCACTCCAATAAAGAAAAGATCGATTTAAGTATGGTAATTGGTATCCTCTGTATTATAAAAGTCAATTTTGTCACCACTTTTGGTACATGTATTTGCCCACCCACGGAGGCATGTTTTCAACAAAATGAAAATATAGGTATCCGGGTATCCAAAAGTTTCCTGATTTGGAGTATCCGGGTTAAACCAAATATATCCAGCGCACAATCCTAAATTTCACTCATCTTTTTTTTTTATAACAAAGCACGACTTAAACAAGTTTATGCAACCAATGTCGCCATAGTTTTGTAAGTTTTCAGCGAGAAATGCTAAGCCAAAAGTTAAGTCGTCATTTCACGAGTCTGCAGTGCGAATTACGTACATTACGTGCATGGACTATGCGTACATGCGTATACATGTACATACTTTAGTTTAAGCACAAACCAAGTGGAATGACAGCAAATAAAGCGGAAAGAATGTCGTATCCGACCGCCACTTTTTAAGGGGTTTTGGGGGAAAGAATTATCGTATCCGACTGCCACTTTTTAAGGGGTTTTTGGAATTTTGTTGCAACCACTAACCAGTTAAAAAATGATTCTATCGATTTTTGGGGGTACAGAAAGCGAAAACGTTCTTTAAAATCCACTTTTATGATGGTTTTCGGACTTTATTTCCCTAAAAAAAAATCCTCTTCAGAAAATAGAAGGATCCTATTATATTTGCTACTGCACATGTACAATGACTGTGTAGGTCACTAATGGGAGAGTTGACAAGATCGGACTGACATGACTGAGGAAGTCATCGTATACCAAAAATGCCAGATTTTTCATGAAATAAATATCCTGGAATAATTTGAAGTATATGTCCATCATCATCCATATGTTCTCCATCTTACTGGGTAGGTAAGATTACATTATTGGTTATATTGAATGAGAAAAAGTGGCGGTCGGATACGACATTCTACCTGTTGTTGTGCGCAAGATCCATGCCCAAAACTGGTTATGATGTTTATTGTGTGATATTCAGTTGTTCTCTTTATTATGCTTGAAAAAACAAATTTCTTTTTTCCAGGAATATCTGAATAAAATTATAAAAATGTTGTTTTATTTAAATGTATTTTTGTTGCTTTGGATTAATTTATAGATGTGATTGCTGATGCAAAATGGAAGGAATTTCCTTCTCTACACCAACAGTTGGTCATAATCAGAGGGATTTTACATCAACTAAGTAAAGATCTGTCTAATCTAACGGCAGGTAAATGTTTCATATGCTTCTCTAATGTCTAGAAAGAAATGTGAAAGAGGTACATAAGTCGTCGAACTGATTGTACTGTACAGCAGAGATAACTCTGCCTACAGCTGGGCGTCTCCTCTTTGTTTAACTTTCTGCAATTAGAATCCTAATAAGTTAAATTGACCTTTAACCCTCCTACTGATAGACCATTTGAAACCATTCAAAATTTCCACTTACCAAAATGCCCATTGGTTTTGTACACACATGGTGATACCATTTGAACAGTGTTGGTAACATAGCTTTTACTACCATTCAAATCACCATTCAAATGCATACAGGGTCTATTGATTCACCACTTAAGTATCCAAACAGGGTTTTTGTAGCTGTACTACTACCATTTGGAAAAGATCCAAACAAGGTTTTGTATTAAGCTGACCTACCATTCAAAACTATTTGGGAAAATCAATACTATTGCAGTTATTTCACCATTCAAAACCACAAAAGCGAATGGTTTCAAATGGTGCATCAACTTGTATGAAAAAGGTACCAGAAGTAGGAGGGTTAATGTTTCTTGTCAGCCAGCCCCTGGATAGATGCAAAACCTTCACTGTCCTGTGCTTCTACAATTTAGTTATCTTCATATCAGCATTCTTCAGCCTGTAGCAGCATTGATTGAATGAAAACTACAACACTATAGAAGTCTGTTTAATTCATTGAAATAGAATCAAATAACCAAAAGTTATCTCTCTGGTTGAGATTTGGGTCTTGGAATTTATACAAACAATTTTGATTAAAACCTTTTGTTTTACCTTCTGCATGTAGGTAACACATACAGTAGCTATATGGCCCATACACACGATCTCGCCAAAAGCAACAACTTCTCCGGGCTCTGCCCATATACATGTATCTTCCTTCTCACACCCTCCTGCTGCCTGTCAATCATTCCACTGGGCACTGCCCACAACTATACACAGATCTTCTCCACCCACAGTAAAGACTCCCTGAAGAGCTCCCCAGTGTTGGAGATCGGAAAAACTTCACCGCAAATTAAACCGTGTACTAGGCTGGAAATCCCATCAAGAATATGGTTCCTCACCACCTCGGGCACATGTAAGCGCCATTTCCCCATCATCTTTTGTACATAGGTTTCTCTCGATCTTGAGCATATACACAGTGCCGTGCAAATTATGGGCTTTTAGAACCCACCTTGAGATTTGTTATATTTTTTTTTTTTAAATTTCAGGGATCACATCGACATACACCCGCTAGTTATGCTTCGTAGGAGACTAAGACTGGTGTAGGTGACACCATGTGAAATTCTCAATTGGTAGTAGTAATTAGTTCTGAAAAGAACTGGAGAGTACAACTTTAACTCGGCGTTTTCGATCAGTATACTCTGGCTCTGACTGAGAATACCTGACTCACAGGAGAATGCTGGACTCCCCAGGAAATGTGGCTGTAAGTAGGCTGCTGGAGGATTCTGCGATGACAGGATGCAGAGACTGATTAGTTCGTTGAGGCTGCAGGAGGGTTCTGAACTGTGGATCCAGGATGGGGCGATTGATTCGTTGAGGGCATGCAGGCGAAGGAACTGTGGATCCTAGGAACCGAAAGGTGGCGCTCACTGAACGAATTGAGTTGTTGACAAACGCGGGGGAAAGAGGGTGGTTAACTTGAGGATATAGGAGATCCTCAGTCTGGGTGGTGGGGTTGTAGACTTTGGATATATAGAAGATCCTTCCGGAGTCCCGTAGTAGTGGTGGTAGAAGGATCTTCTGTCAAGAATCTAACCCACCTGAGGATCTCTATATCTAAGTTAACCACCCTCCTCCCAGTGTAGTAACCCAATCGGCAACGGAGTTCGGTTCAGTGAAACACCCCCTTTCTAACTCTGGGATCCACGCCTGCCGCAAGCAATCTCCGGCGTCACTAATCATCGCGTCAATCTCTGCTGCTAACAACACTTCAAGTCAGAATTTGACCTCTCTGGAGAATAATCAGAGCACACTGATCAGCTTGTCGACTATTCTTCGAATGGTTGGCCAATTTTTCCGTGGTTTATAAAAAGTAGTAAAACATTAAAACAATTTAGCGCTTTGATAGTAATTTCTGGCCCTTTGTAACATTCAGACAATAAACAAACCCACATACATTAAGCTCTTGTAACATTCAGACAATGACAAACACATACATTAAGCTCTTTAATGCCTGTTGTTATTTTTTTTTATTTCTTGCAAGTGTGCACTCGAAAAATAATACATTAGTGGTGAAAATCAAAAATCGTCAATGTGATGTGAGGTTATTACTCTGGCAGCGTGGTGAAACTTCAGCACAATTAGCATTAACGGTGCAATTGCACATTGAGCATTTGCATGCTGAAAAAGTCACTTGATTCACGGTTCATCCCACTATCAACAGAGGGAAGTCACCTAAACCCCCATAAAATGAGCAGCATTGAAGAGATCTTGTTTATATTTGATAATGCCGTTAAGAGAGAAATACCAATAAGTTAACGGGTCCCCCCATTATTTCAAATCGATTAACCTAGTCCTATACACAAAATAAAAATAACCATGCAAGCAATGTCGTTGTTTGTGTTTATGCTCATGCAGGGGCCACTTTTATTTTAGATGTATTCGTTGTTTATGTCCCAAAGCTTCTGCGAGTGTGAGCCGCACTATGCTTAAAACCTTTGGTTCAGGCAAACCACGTGGTGCGGTCCCTGACGGCCTATGTCGTTTTGTGATTGACTTATGCTCACCACAAATTCACGTTATCCTAATTATTGGACAAAACTTTCTTGGGAACCAAATGGGGCGTGGCAGAACAATAGCGTCATGCAATAAGTGGATCGGTGGGATTACTCATCAGTAGGCACCTTACATTACCCGCATGTGCAAAGGCAATTATACCCGCAATGCGAAATATGCGGTGACCAATGAACCATGCTTTTACGTAGTTAATATTTATGAAAATAAATTGACATTTTCTAACAAATCGATGTGTAATAAATAAACAACATGAAACATTCAAGTTGGTGTAACAAATTAACGCGGTTGTTTAATCATCAATTACGTCATCCCAGCTTTTCTTTCCAAAAACAACAAAAGCGTTACATGATTTTGTAGTGTTCATTTAATTACTATTAGCACAAGGTATGTGCTACCAAAAAATATGAGTATGTTCATTCAGCACTCTCTGCAAGTACCCCGGGTGCAGAATTTAGAAAAATGGGTCACTGTTTGAGACTGCGGGAGTTCAAGTATTGATATTCCCCCTAGAAAAGTGGTGCAATCCCTAGTTCCCCGAAAATTGTTGTTCCTAGATTCACATACTGCTCCAGGATACCTATGCCCTGTCCAGCCAGTTGCTGCTTGCAGTGATAAAAATTTATTCTTCACTACAAATGTATTACACTGTATTACATTTTATTCTTAAGCGCGCTTTTAGACATCAGCAAGGCTATGAACAGAACAATGACAAGAACCCAGTTACTGTAGGGACAAATGAGTGCACCATTATCATCGTTCAGCCGGGTAACGGTCGGCTGGTCACGGCACAGCCAGCCTGCCTGCTGTAGGAGCTATGGCAGGCTGGCTGTGACTGCCAGCGACGCCTTTCTGCTGAATGATGACTAAACGGCTATGCGTGTACTATTCGCGCAAAGATACTACAATGCGTGCCACTGCCTAGACAAAGCGATTGTAATGGTGCAGTGATATTACTGCGTGAGAATAGTAATCACGAATAGTTAGCAGACAGTTCGCGACAATTGAATACGCAATTTTTATGCAGTCCAAATGCAATACATTATTGCGAGTAACAGTCACTGCAATCACACAGCCATCCAGCTGCCCTGTACGCTTCCTCAAAGGCACATTTACTCGCTTCCAGCGGTTCCTGGACCAGAACAGCACAGTATTGGCAGCATTACTCAGCGATAGTATGATGGCGCGAATGGTTATGACGAGTTCCGACCCGACTACTTATTTTTACACGGCTGTGTAAAGGCGTAATACATATATTGCAGGTAACAATCGCTGCTGATCACAGCCATCCCAGCCTGCCTGTCTACGGCTTCCTCAAAAGGCGTGCCTTGCGGGTACTATTCGCCATGAATACTACAATGCGCAACTAACTTCCAGCATGCAGTGCCTAGACTAGACAGAACAGTGCAATTGGCGCTTTGGGCGCATTACTCGCGAATATGATTAGCGAGACAGTTCCGCGACCGCCAATTTTTATGCCGTGTAAAAGGCAATACATTGTGCAGGTAACGGTCAGCTGCAGTCACAACCATCCAGCCTGCCATGTCGACTTCCTCAAAGGCATTACTATTTGCAAACACTACTGAAGAGTACAAAGCTTACCACCATGACTAGACAAAGCGTTGTAATTGCCAGCTTAATAGGATTACTTTCGCGAATGAATAGTGATAAGTGAATGATGAAAGCAACCGACACTTCTGACCGGCCATAGTTATGAATATGGTTCAAAGGCAATTGATCATTATTGGCGAATAAGTTGCAGGTATCGACGCCTCTCTTGCGATTAATCGAATAATTAAAAAACCACGAGTACGATTAGCAACAACTATTCGCGAATATTCGAATAATCGAATTATTCGCACAGGCCTAGTTGTACCTCCAGTTCTTTTCAGAACTAATTACTACTCAATTGAGAATTTCACATGGTGTCACCGCAATTAGTCTTAGTTATCCTCCTCATAAGTTTTACCTAGTTATGCTTAAATCAACATCTGTTGATTTATTTGATTAATTGGTTTTCATAAACTGTACTTCTTGGATCATACATGTATGTTTAAGACTTGCAAAACTATTCAAATATGATCCATTTGTTTACCGGTATTGTTGGAGTCATTCCTTCATTAGTTTACCGGTATTGTTGGAGTCATTCCTTCATTTGTTTACCGGTATTGTTGGAGTCATTCCTTCATTAGTTTACCGGTATTGTTGGAGTCATTCCTTCATTAGTTTACCGGTATTGTTGGAGTCATTCCTTCATTAGTTTACCGGTATTGTTGGAGTCATTCCTTCATTAGTTTACCGGTATTGTTGGTGTAATTCCTTCATTAGTTTACGGTATTGTTGAGTCATTCCTTCATTAGTTTTACGGTATTGTTGAGTCATTTCAACCTTCATTTGTTTACGGTATTGTTGGGTAGTCATTCGCTTCATTAGTTTACGGTATTGTTGGAGTCATTCCTTCGATTAGTTTACCGGTATTGTTGGAGTCATTCCTTCATTAGTTTACCGGTATTGTTGGAGTCATTCCTTCATTAGTTTACCGGTATTGTTGGAGTCATTCCTTCATTAGTTTACCGGTATTGTTGGAGTCATTCCTTCATTAGTTTACCGGTATTGTTGGAGTCATTCCTTTGGTTTCTTAGGATTTGTTTTACTATTCTTTCTTTTCCCCTTTGATTTTCCAGATTGAGTAGCAAAGCTGAAGAGAATTTGGCTCAATTTAATGTACTAATACTGCTAGTCAGAGCCTGTAAATCCTCCGGAATATTACTTTATTGGGCTTATACATAGAGTATACACATAAATTGATTGATTTTTCTTTTGAAAATTAGTAAATGCTTTGACCTGTTGGACCTAGACAGCCCCTGGCCTATTTACCAGGAGTGTTTTATCTAATCACACCCATGTAAAGTTCAGAGACCCTTGGCCTACTTGTGTATTTACCAGGATTGATTATGTTTTGTCTAATCACAGTCATGTAAAGTTAGGTATCTGAGCCCCTAGACCCTTGGCCTATTTACCAGGATTGATTATGTTTTGTCTAAATCACACCCATGTAAAGTTAAGTATCTGAGCCCCTAGAGCCTTGGCCTATTTACCGGGATTGATTATGTTTTGTCTAATCACACCCATGTAAAGTTAGGTATCTGGGGCGGTATTCACAAAACTACTTAAGTCACAAAATTGTAAGCACCCCACTTAAATACCCAACCGTGATGACCCATTCAGTTTAAGCGGTATTCACGAAACAATTGCGCTAAGTACCCACGCTTAAATGTGGAGTCGTCTTAAATCTAAGCGTGGTCAGACCAGTCTTAACTTTCTTAAGCGGGCGCCCAGGTGTCATGGCGGCTTTTAGGTGCGCGACTTTCGCAGAAGATCTAAGCGAAAAGAGCAATTCGGAGAAAGAGTATTTAAATACGTAAAAGGTGCAATCCTCTTGCAAGAATTTGATGACGAGGAACTTTACTCACAGTATAGATTCATTGACGACAGCGGTATTCTATTTTATACCAATCTAATAAGAGGCGGTGTATCTCTGACCGACAAGCTGTGCCATTCCTCCCGAAATAAAGGTATTAATGCTTTTTTTGCAATTTTAAAAGCCTGTGGGACTTTCCAACGAACAGTCGGGGATACAATAAGAATTTCTCAATCTCTTCAGTATCAAGGATTGTAAATGTAGTTCAACAAGTCTGTCAAAAGAAAGCTTGGTGATTTTGTGGGAGTGTGTGGCCAATGAGCGAGGAAATGTCCGAATAATCAGAGGGTTTTTCAACGCCATGTAGGATTTCCGGGCATAGTGGGCCTTATTGATAGCACACATATCAAGAATAGTTGCACGTGACGGATCCACGAAGAACGATACGTAAATAGAAAAACTATACTCATTATTAATGTCAAGTTGTTGTCAGACCAATAATTGCCATTGTCCAAATCAATGCAAATTGGGCCCGGAAGCCGCATGTGATTCAAGGGTCTTGAGGAGGATTTTGTTGGGCAATGTTTTTGCAGCGAGGAAATGGACAAGAAAGCGAAAGTTACCTTTTAAGCGTCTGAGCTACCCCTCGGAAATCATGGCTCCTGACACCATTTCTCCAACTTCCAGCAAATCACGCTGAAGCAAGATGCAATGCAGCACACAGGTAAATTGTGTCCCTTTCACCATTATTTTGTTTCTTAATCAAGGCTGTTGACATTATTTTTATTTGAGAAACTTCTTATCGGGGTAATAATTTTATCATCAGAACCTGAGAATGCTTTAAAAATAAAAAGCGCCAAAATAAATACAAAATATTGGCATGGAAAAGCCACATGTAAGTATGAGCTAGTATGGAATTTCTTTTCCTTTACCGTGATAACGTTAAAAGCAAGCAAAATAATAATTACATTTCTTGGTTTCTGAACAACTCGGTGTTTTGGAGAGAACCATATGTGATCCTGAAGCAGCCAGGTTTCTTACCTGCAGTGAAATAAGGCTCTCACCAGAGAAACATGCAGGAGTGATTGCTGCATGTGCTGTGCTTCTAACCTCCCTTAAGCGTGAGGCCTCCCAGAGAGTGATGGTAGTTATCCGATGGGCGACCCTCCACTTCCTCAACTTAGACCAACCACCACAGCGTCAGAATGACAGCCTTGTCTGGAACCATGTAGTTTACACATATTTCCAGTGGAGTTCAGAGTCATGTTTCCATAATTTGAAGGCGGTGTATTTTTATAGACTGCCTCGTCCAGTGCGTTTGTGAGGTTTATGTAGCTATGTACTGTTGCCAAGCAAGCTATAATATAATAATAAAGGCCAGCGCCATTACATGTGACAGCGAACAGTTTCCGATCTTTATATACATTGTAAGCCACATTTCATACGCTGAGTAAAATAAACATAAGTTGTTTAAGTAGGCCAAGTTAAATGAAATAATATCTATGCATATAAATATTGATCTTCATGCACCCCTCTTTTCAAAACCTCATTGGAAGCCTGCCCCTACCCCCGTTGAAATTATTCTCTCAAGTTTTGAGATGTCCACCTAATGGAGTGATATGGCGGCCCGGTCTAGCTCATTAGACTTGTGTTCTGATATACGTCCAGAATATGGGTTCCAATCCTGGCCATGACAAACACCTATACAAAAAATAAAGACCTTACAGCGGTTGTCTATTTGGAACAACAATTTGTTTATTCTGAATACTTTGAATACATGACTATTTTCCTTGCAAAAAGGAAAATTAAATGGGACATTCCTTCATCATTGTAAAGAAAGAGTTAAATATACCGTTAATAACTGTTAAACCTTGTTCTTTTACAATGTGTTCCTATTATTAATTTTACATAGTTTGTACAAAGAAAAAGCTAGCAATGCTGCAATTTTAAAAGGGAAACAAAACCCTTCACATAAATAATGGCAATCAAAACCAAAACAGGTATAAACAAAACAAATCAAACGTCACAGATAGCTTATAAATGGAAAATGGTCCAGCAAACGACACGATGACAATTAACTTTGATAACATTCGAACATATTTTTCTGCAGTCCGAATAAGTATAAAACTAATAATTTGGGACTTATGTTTCATAAAACCTTTTATACCCTTGATTTATTTTGTACAGAAAGGCTCTGCTTAGGAATTAATTTTATGGTAAATAAATGTAGGGCTTTATACATTTTTTTAAATCGATCATTGTGGATTTGAAATCGCTCCCTGCCCCTTTAGTCGCAAACAATATATGGGCATACTATCGGATTATTGATGGAATGAGTTCTGCAATAGGGCGATCTGAAGGTTATCATTTGTTTTTCAACTCTATCTTTCTCTACTTCAGCTCTACACATCTAGGTTTCAGCCCACCGCTCCTCTTCTGTTTCCAGTACCAGCAACTTATATACTCTTCATCACTGCCTTCCTGTTTCTGTTCTCTTTCCTAGACCCGTCATTGATTTTAGCTGATGCTGACTCTCAGATGAAGGGATTTTCACTGCATTGGATAGACTTTACGTCGCGACATGACATCAGATGAGAAAAAGACACATTTAAATTTGTACATAAAGTAGCAATTTTGCCATAATTCTGTGTTTATATTGCCATCCAAATCAGAAGAGAGGTAAGCACAGGGCCGTGTAAAGGGGTGTCGTCAAATCTTCAAAGAGTCTTGGTCGAGTTCTAAGTGGTACAATACTAATTAAGTTGTACAGTCAATTGCGTGATACCAATAATATAATGAAACGATGCTATGAATATACATACATTCAAAGATAGTGGTTTGATTTGATGATTTGTTGGTTTGAACATTCTCATAATTCTCTGTCTGGGGTGGGATTTATTCCGGGAATCATGTTTACCTACCATTCATCAGGTCTTGCCGCGACATATCCATCGGCATCGGCTGTTGCTACAACCGCCTCATCTGAGGGGGCCGGTTGGGTGGTTGCCAAACTGTCAATCCCACAACATACCACCAACTATAGTGAGTGGAATTCTCTCCTACTTAGAGACCATCAACCTCTGATCTAAAGGAGACCAAGTCTGGGCGCTGGTCCTCCTCCTTCAAAATGCAAAAGATACATAATTACATAATTATATGCCTAGTATTAGAGTGACACTTATAACGATAAAGCCTTTAAAATTGCCGCATGTTGCTTACATGTTTTTTGCCATTTTTAACGTTGGAGATTTCTTTACCGAGAATATGTCCAAACTTGGTTTAATAAACAGGTGTCCTAATGTATTTATGACAGGACTTATGTTGGTCTAAAATGATGCCCCATTGTTATTTTGAGAATAACTTGTTTCCATTTCCTCAAATGAATAAAAATCTTCCAACTGCATGAAATATTTCCTGAAATTACCGGTGAGAATCATCGGGTTATACATCTGGGATAATTAATGGGAAGATTTACTTGTCATTTTCAAAAGCAAACCATAAAAATTTTAAAATTACAATATTGGTAATGTTGGCAAAAACTTCTTTAAGGCCGTGCTTACTAGATCTATACATTCGTTAAACAGACAATTCTTGAAAATTTCCGATTATTACTTTGTATAGATTCATGCCGAGAAAATAGTGAAAATACATTTAGATTATTTATATTCCTGATAAGATGGAATTTAGGAAATAGTACTCTTACCTAAATTATTTTCACTTTTCTTAAAAAGTATAACAACCACCCCGGTGAACAACATTATTTCTAGGGAGGATTAATACCATCATAAACTATAAATAATAACAGCAACTATAACTGAATATAAAGTTTTATTATTTTATCAAAATTTTGTTTCGATTGTTCAAACTTCCATAATCACTTGTAAAATAACACCATGATGCTTTATAATGATTAAAGAATCGTTATATATATATAAATGGCGAATTTACATACCAGTTATCTTTGACTCCCTTCCGATGTTTTGGGGCTTCCTCCTTCCATCTTGCTGTTCATATTTTGCCATTTCTTTTGGAGTTGGCGACATCCCGGCACTTTTAGCGGAAACTGTGCATTCAGTCATCAGCAATTTCTTTGCCAGGCATTATACTTGACTTGAGATATTATTTTTGATGAGAAAGCGTGGTCGTAGTATATTCTGGCGGTTCTCCACTACTTTAAGAAGTAACTTCTCCTTCTCCGAAAGATTTAACGCGGCTTTTGCCTCTAGTGGCCATTGTTGCAAGATTGTTGCTAATGTTTGTACATAGTACATCTCTGTCATGTGTCAAGGGTGTTTTTACACGCAGCGCGTCTAATAATGTGAGAGGAGGCGTAGCGGACTCGAAATATAACCAATCAAAATCCTTGTTAGGGATAGATGTCGTGATGCAGCGCTCGTATATGTATATGAGTTAATTGTTGTGAGATAAGTGGGGTACTAAGTTAGCGGGGTTCTTAGATGTTTTTGTGAATAGGTGATTCATTGTCCACTCACTTAAGTTAGCGGGGTGCTTCGATTTAAAGGGCAATCTTAAGTGCCCTACTAAGTTAGTTTTGTGAATACACTTCCCTGAGCCCCTGGACCCATGGCCCTGTTGCAGGTTGATGATGTTTTGTCTAATCACACCATGTGAAGTTAGGTATCTGAGCCCTAGAGCCTTGGCCTATTTTCAGGATTGATTATGTTTGTCTAATCACACCCATGTAAAATTAGGTATCTCTGAGCCCCTGGAGCCTTGGCTATTTACCGGGATTGTTTATGTTTTGTCGTCACACCCATGTAGAGTTAAGTGCTCTGGGCCCCTAGACCCTTGGCCTATTTGCAGGTGATTATATTTTGTCTAAATCTGTATGAGATTGGGTATCTGAACCCTGAGCCTTGGCCCTGTTGCGGGATTGTTTGTGTTTTCTAATGCACCCATGTAAAGTTAGGTATCAGGCCCCTAGGCCCAGCCTATTGCAGGAAATTGATTATGTTTTTGTCCCATCTGCACCCATGTAGAGTTAGGTATCTCGAGGACCCTAGACCCTTGGCCTATTTACGGGATTGATTATGTTTTGTCCGTCACACACCCATGGCAAATTAGGGTATCTGAGCCCTAGAGCCTTGACCTATTTACCCGGGAATTGATTGTTTTCAATAATCACACCCATGTAAAGTTAGGTATCTGGGACCTAGACCCTTAGCCTATTTACGGGATTAATTGCTATTTTGTCTAATACACCCATATCCAGTTCATTATCTGAGCCAGACCCTTGGCCTATTTACCCAGGATTGATTATGTTTTTGTCTAATCACACCCATGTAAAGTTAGGTATCTGAGCCCCTAGAGCCTTGGCCTATTGCAGGATTGATTGTGTTTTGTCTAATCACACCCATGTAAAATTAGGTATCACAGAGCCCTAGAGCCTTGGCCTGTTACCAGGATTGATTATGTTTGTCTAATCACACCCATGTAAAATTGGTATCCTCAAGAGCCCTAGAGCCATAGCTATTTACCGGGATTGATTCTGTTTTGTCTAATCACACCCATGTAAAGTTAGGGATCTGAGCCCCAGAGCCTGGCCATTTCGGATTGATAGTTTTGTTTCACACCCATGTAAAGTTATTCAGGCCCTAGGCCTTGGCCTTTTCGG
>CM055816.1:80129537-80165154 GCA_029582265.1 Zoroaster sp. YZ-2022
AGGTTTTTAAAATGTTTAAATTTTTGTTTTTAATGTTGACGCGCGGGTCTGAGGCGACGCGCGTGGAGACCAAAACCGGAGACTTTCTCTTTTTAGCCTAATAAGTGAAATAATTATTCGTATACACATATATTGCTGGGCAATGTATAGTTAGTAGAATACAGCCAAAGAGAATATTGTTGGACATTATAGATTGTGGAAAACAACTACAGCCGCAACTCTTCAGTAACTATCAAGTATACATCACCTATACTATCCTGGAAAACGATAGATTCCATACTGGTACTAAAGAAGATGAATGTAGTCAAGTGGTGTTTGGAAACAACATGTAGGAGATATTAAGCAATGAATCTGTGCACAAGAGTCCATGACAGTGAGAAGTCTTCAGGAGAATGAAGACTATCAGAGCATATACTGATCGAAACGTTGAGTTTCTCATCACCAGTTCTTCTCAGAACCGACAATTATTAAATCTAAGATACTGTTTACATGGTGCTACACAAACCTTATACTACTGCTTACTAGGGTTAGTTCAATGTACAAACAACACTTGGAGGCACCATGCTTTTTCAGTCACTCAAGCGTGGGGTCCCTTTTTCCGTACAGGCCATTACGTGTACGGATCCTAATTCTGTGCGGGAGGGAAGCACGCAGGGAATGGGGAGGGGCAGGGGCCTTTGCTCCTTCCCCTATATTCCATAACTGAGCATGTACCATTCCCCGTCTCTATAATATTCTGACGGGCCGCTACAACGTACAATTATTGTTCATATGTACACTGTCTCTTCACCCTTACTAATTGTTTTCATGGTATCTTTTCTGATCATTTCCATTTATCCTAGCATAGCGTTGACTACTTCTATTAATACAGTTATGTGTATTTGATTGAGTACATAACAGATGCAGAGAAAGACATCGATGATGAACCAATGAGCCACTGTCACACTTATACAATACAGTAAGAACTATGTTTAAATATTTAAAGATAAAGTATACAATTACAAATTCAAAAATATTTAAATGGTATAAAGCTGATGATTGTATCAAACTTCCCAAGAAATAATTTGTCCGAGGGCTTTCACTTTAAAAAGAAAATGTGATTATTAGTAATTAAGAACAAACAAGTTTGTTTACCGGGAATAGTACTCTTTCCATGATAGAATAGTTGGAATATGAAATATCTTAATAGTTAACACTTTTCCATAATGACATTACGTAATAAAGGTGAAATGGTTACAGGTTGGTTGTTAGATGTGTATTTTAATTCGAAGAGGATAAATATACCCGTAAATTATAATCATTAAAATTCACATTCTGTTGGAATTATATTGAAATTTATTATTGTATAATATATAACGAAACATGGGCGTCCATCGCTACTTAGAAGTGGGGGACCGGCAGGCAATGTCAGATCCAGGATTTGGCCAATATGGGCACTCTAAGCAGAGCCGGGTCGCACACCCCACTTTTTAGACATCATTATTTGGGGAAAACAATTGCGGATCTAGAACTCACAATTTCTGGAAGCCAAATGCTTGATCTGGCCTATTCACTACAACGGAATGGGGGTCTGGGGACCGCTTAAGGGCCCCATTTTGTCTAGACTCACTCTGATACAATATGAGTTCGTTTTTCCAGGACCTGTTGCACTGTTGGGAAACGTTGAGGGCGACAGGCAATGCATTTAGACACGCGATTCGAGAAGCCAACTGACGACGCGTCCATTTTAGTGCTCGGGCGGAGATTTGACTCGGGGTACCACGACACGCAGATGATTAGTTGGCCAATGAGGATAGAAAATGTCAGAAGAATTGCGGTTTTGATGGCAATTGATGTATGGGACGATGGTGGAGATAAGATGGGAGGAAAATTATTTCGCATGCAGGGTAGCACATTCCAGGATGGTATACGTATAGAACTGCGATTGGTAACCACTGAATTTGAGCAAGAAAACGACTGTGCCTTGATTAACGTTTTAAATTAACCTTGCTCCTAACATAGCGTTTTGGTAGAGCCAGTAAATTGAGATGAGCTGCATTTTCACGCATGCTCGTGCAATGTATGGGAGCCAGGGCATCAAAGTGCATACTAATGTACATAAAGCCAACTCAAAACCAAGGGTCAGTCTTGGTGTGGTGGTATGCAGAGGACGGGCGTGGTCGAATACATTCACAGTCACCGGGGAACAAATGGCTTTGTGCGTACAAGGTGCAGGGTAGAAATACAAAACTAAAGACACGAAGTGGGTGAATCCTTGACGGATGATGGAGTTTACATAAAGACATAGCAATGGTATACAAATATATGTATATTGCTAAGACGGATAGTCAAGGGTGACGTAGTTAAGTTGAATTTGACAGGTTGGCAAACCTTGTGGTATATAGGCCTACAAGAATGATAATTTCCCTTTAGAATGGTCAAAAAATTGGCATCACAAAGGAGCAACATTATATTTTCAAAGGATAAGCACTACATCCATTTTAAATAACTTTCCATAAACTAAGTTGCTAGAGGGCAAAGAGGTATGATAACTTGATTTTTCAAAACCGTTCACTTTTTGGTTAAATTAAAACAAATGCATCATAATGTACACTGTACACCAGTTATAACATAACATTTGCAGCTCAGTTTGTCTACGTATTTACGAAGGCAGGTACAAATATAAGATCATTTACACAAATCATGCAGAATAGAGTTCACCAAGGAACCTTGTATTCGCAAATTCACTATATTTGCGGAACAATAATATAGTTACGCATGAGTTAGACGGTTTATAGTTGAAGGATCTTTATGCAATCACCAGAAATGATTCGCTGAAAGCGGGTTCCATATAAAATCTCGATAACCTGAGCCTATACGTCTGGGATAATATTTTGGTGACCGTAGTAAGTTGGCTAAAATTGATATATGGAACGTATTTAACACAACTCCTACTTTCGGTACAAATCACGGGTGTTTGTATGGACCTTTCAAAACTATTTATGAATGGTGCCTCTTAGCACTAAAGTGTTGAATCAACATTTATGCAATGAAACCGGCCTCTTGCTAGAGATTGCCCAGTACGAGGAGTCGATGTTTCGTGTGCGGCCTTCTGACAACAGAGCTTCCTGGCTGGAACAAAAAAGACAACCACGAGGACCAACAAACACCTGTCATCGTGATACCCAATGATGACATTTCATCATCTAGATTCTAGCTAAGAATACGAAGAAGGGTTGGATAAAGCTAGAAGGTGGAGAAATCGACATTTAACATAACCTCTCCAAAACAACCGAGAATGAGCAAGTCAAATCTGAAGAACACCGGAAGAGGCGAAGAGAAGACGGGAAAAAGTAAAGAGAAGACAAGAAAAGGTGAAGAGAGAAGACAGGAAAAAAGCAGGAGAAAGATAGTAAAAAGATCAGAAAACACACAAGGAGAGCAGCCAACTAAAGTGAAGAAGCAGAGCAAAGAACACAATAAATAATTAACGTAGTGAAATCATCGAATGATGGGAAAATGAACGATGCTTCATGCTCCAAACAAAAACCAGCCCCAAAGCCAAACCCACTGGCTACTGGATTGAAACCATTGCAACGGCAGGAAACAAGGAAACGAAACATCCAAGAAGAGGAGAACACTGAGGTATTGAAAATCAAAAATATCTGACATGGAGTACGAAAGAGAATATGATTCTGAGGAATTAGCCCTTCCCACGATCAAGAACCCAAAGAAGAAGATAACCCAGGTGATGACTTTGTGTTCTGTATACGCGCACTGAGGAGGGTCCAACGCCACCGTAAAAAACGCGGAACAGGGGCAATAGCCACCTGTGGCTGTTATAATTCATCCATTTCTCCAACCAATAGCCAACCAAGTCAGGCAGCAAGTCTCAAACAGGAAGAGGACATGACAGAAATACATCTACATAAAGTATTTTATTTTGAGTAAGTTTTCTCCCTCTCTGACTTTTATGGACAGTCTACATTTCATCCTCACTATGATTTTCCTTAATAAGCTTTACAATATAATGACAATCAATGCGAATGGGATGAGAGATAATTTCAAACAGAAATGTCACTTTGATTACTTAAGTTGTAGAAAATTCAACATTACTCTCATCCAAGAAACTCACAGTGAGGAGGAAGACGAATGTTTGTAGGCGTAAACAGTGGGCAGGAGAAATTCATTTTAGTCACGGTACCCGCCATTCTAAAGGAGTAACTATTTTCATTTCTAACAAATGTGGATTACATTTGACTAATATTACCAAAGACCAAAAGTAGATGGATTCATGGGGATATTATGCGGAATGAAAAAAATTCCCCTGCTTCTGTTAGCGCTAATGCAGTTTGCTTCAGAGTTGAATTTTTCAAAGCCAGTATGTTTCAGAACGTATTAATGAAAACTATCAATGTGGATTAATGGAGGGATTTCAATTGCAACATCGACAACAAAACACACAAAAGAAATACAAGTAAATAATCCTAGATATAAAATGTTGATAATTTTTCATGGACCCATAGGCGCTGGATTTGCAACAATATAAAAATACTCACACTTTCAAGGAACTCAAGGACCCCAGGTCATGATATTGGACTACTTTTACACAGTCCCTCAAACGAATATAATTATGGACCTCAAATCTGACTTTTTTCAGACGAATTTACAACATATAGAATTTGGTCACTATTTTTATTCACTTAGTGACGTGGATCCATAATACCAGTTGCTGCAAGTGTTACAATCATGACTCGCCAACGCTTCATTTTGTTATTCATTATACTACAGTTTTAATACGTAGTTAATAATTACAGTCATTTTACATAACTTCGTAATCATTTACGTCATGCGTCAATAGTGGTATTATTTTCAAACTGTGCCAGTGCAGTATTTTTAGAGTTTGCGGGGAGGAACAAACAAACTTTTTCGGTCAAATTTTCCGACCAAACAAACACAAATGTACCGTAAACAAGTGTGTAATCATTAAAAAGACAATTATGTGTAGGAATGCATAGCATACACAAACTAATGGGAGTAGACTACAATTTACCACTTAGCAAAAGTTGAACACACCTCGATCAGTCAAAACAGTCAACGATCGAGGGAGGGTAGGGTAGGCTATGCGGTAAAGCGAAAAATGTTGAAGGCATGGTATGCGCGACAAATTTCCCACTTACTCAATGTGACCATGTTAATAATCAAGGAGGGAGGGCCTTCAATTCAGAGGAGGGAGACTACTGTTATAAACTTCACGTCACCAACAAATTCGTGAATTTACCATGACATTTCTGTTCTGACGTCTCCATGCAATTCTTCACCAATGTCTTCAACAAGGTCCAGCAACAGTAAACCGTTACCGGTACCGTTCAAGTTGCAGGACTTCGTATTTTCAAACCCGACTTCTCGGCCATGGACACTTTTGCGTGCTCAAGAGTCACATCCCAAATTCCCTATAAATGTTTCTACAAGAGAATGCCTAAAAATACTCACATCATTCTCACAAACCTCATATCACTACCCGTGACATAAAATAAAAATATATTATTATTTTACATAATCATGACCTACGCCCTATGTTTACATGCTATCAAAAACCCGATCGCAGTTGGGTAACTTGTAATAAATATAGGCCTAACAACATATTTTTAGCTTTATGGAACACATGTTAACATTAGTCCATAGTCCGGACTACTTCTTGCTTTGTCTTTGTATTAGTCTCCCACTTAGAAACAATGCATAACACGGTAGTTGAAACAGACGTTAAAAAGGCAAACTTGCACTTAACAATGCCTTATTTTTCTCCAAGTAAGTTGAGGGTCTATCAGTTACATGGTGGACTTACCCGCTTCATCCTTCGCCTTTAATCATTATCAGAGGTTGGCTGGCCATCCTCCATGGCAAAACTGGTTTTATGTCTTGGAGGAAAATTAATGTGCAGGTAAAATAATTAATTCCTTCAATTTTATTGTTATTATCTCTGGATTTATCCAATCAGAAACAAAACAAAAGTTGAAAAGAAAACGTTTTTGAGTTTTCATATCTTCAATGTATCAAAATTAAAGCAGCACCTATTAAGTTTGGGATTTCAGTTTGTTTCAGTGCAATATTCTCTTTTAAAAATAATGCTGGAACTCAATGCGTGACCATACAGTTGATACACATTTCAAAGTTTCAGAGTAATCATCACCTTCCACTTTCTTGGTCTTTCAAGAATAGTGATTAAAGGTTTTAGATTCTACAAATTATATCATTTTATTCAACAATGTAAAAAAAAATTATGTTCAATTCAAGATTAATAACATTTTACTCGGCAATCTGAATAAGATGAAGTGTGGAAGAACTCGTTGTGAGGGCAAAGTAAATGGCGCCCTCAAGAGTTTGTACATTTCACGCATACGACGTAATCAATCTAATTACCAAAGCTTATACGATCTTTGCTAACTTAGTAAAGTACATGGATGTAGGCCTATTAATTATGAACTGTGATTGTCACCCAAATTACCATAAATTTCATAATTCTCTGCGTCTTTAATGAACGTGAGTACAACCAATGATTAATTAATGTTCCTAGTTCATATTGCTCTATTTCGAAGTCTGTTGAATTACCAAGATAAGCCTAGAACTAGAAGTTTGTGACCTGTGCCGTGGCTGTGTCCTACTCCTAATTAGTGAACTTATTTGATATTTTGCTTACCCAGTGTGGCACGGACCTGAATCGTAGCCACATGTTGTTCCATTGCCGCTACCAGCGGATTTTGTAAATTTAGCGCTAAATTGACAATATTTGCAACTATTTCGACACACTTGATACATTCTACATACATGTTGAACTATCCAGCGCCCCAAAAATTGTGATTTTACTTACATTTATCGTCCATGTACGTAATTGCCGCACTCGTGAAATGACGCACGTACCTTGCAGCATTTCTCGGAAAACTTACAAAACTATGCGTATTAATGGTTGCATAACTTATCTAAGTTAGCCACCAGTGTGTCTACGGACTCGTATCCTTAGCACATCGTTGGTCTCATTGCCGCTAACGGGTTTTCTAGGAATTTTCAAATTCCAGGCGCTGAAATTGACGATATTTGCAACTATTTTGACAGGCTAATATACGTTCCTTAGATGTTGAACTATCTAGGCGCCCCCAAAAATGGTTATTTTACTTACTTTCGTCTCATATAGGCCCGAAAAAATTACAAGACGATCGGCATTGTGTTTCAACGAGTTCGGCACTTTGAATGAAGAGTGTGAATGGGAAAACAACTTTACGACGGCAGTTTTATGTGTGCACAGACAAATTACAAAGATGGTTCAAGCGGGTTTGGGTCTTTTGGGGCGTGAATTTCTTAATAAAATTCCTGGGCTACAGGAATGGGCCCAATTATTAACATTTTGGCCATCCATCATTATCAATAATACTGATAATATTATTACTATTATTATTTTGTTAAACAACAATATGCTATCTAGTATCAGCGATATCCTCAAACATGAAACACTTCATTGATTCGATCATTATTGCCTGTCAATGAACGGTGTTTTAAACATTTTCTTTGCTGAATTATAATGTGGACACAAACAAAATAAAATTAATAAGGTAAATAGACAATTGATTTAATTTTGCCCAAACACCGTCGTGTGTATAGCACTGTATACTCAGTGCTTTCCGAGTGTCTGTGAAAAACTACACAGGCGGGACTCGGGCGGGATTCGAACCCACAACCTCCTGCTTACTAGTGCAGACGTATTAACCTCTCGACCACCGAGCTTGCCCGATGGTGATTGGCTGGCTAGAATCCATATAGCAGCGATATATGGTTGGTAAATATATGCCCTACTTATTATAGTAAAAGTAAATAATTGAATCCAGGAACTGGGCATGTTTTTTATTCATTAATATTTCATTTAATTATACAGGCTATAGTTATATCACATTTTATATCACATTTTAGCACATAAAATGTCTGACTACCGACAACACGTGCAACCCGAAACGGAATACTTCGTGCGCTAAAATATGAGCAAGTATGTGCACATAAACAGCCAGTCGTAAAGTTGTTTTCCCATTCCACACTCTTCATACAGTACATTCAAAATGGCCGTCCTCGTTCAAACACAATGCCGATCGTCTTGTAATTTTTTCGCCTACATGTATATGAGACGAAATGTAAGTAAAATAACCATTTTGGGGCGCCTAGATAGTTCAACATGTAAGGAACATATCTAGCCTGTAAAAATAGTTGTAAATATCTCAATTTCAGCGCCTGGAATTTAGAAAATTCTAGAAACCCGCCGTTAACGGCAATGAGACCAACGTGTGACTAGGATACAGGTCCGTGCCACACTGGTGGGCAAATCTAAGTCATACTTGTTACAAAAATATAAATTACAGTGAAATTGTATGATTTACTGGAAAGTTATAGTGCTTGTGAAAGTGGAAAAAGTTGTTTAACCACTGATTTTACTAGATACAAATAGGAAGGGATTTACATGACCTCAATTTTTTTTCACGAACATCTGTGATTTTATTGTTCTATGCCGTCAACGAGCTATTGTCTATGGAAACCAAAAGATATGAATGCATTGCATTTGCAATTATCTTTTAAAGAAATACTGTCTTACTGATCCTCAAAATGGACACATTCCTTAATATAGAAGAAGCGAACAAAGGCTAATTAATTCGTTGGTGTTTATTTCGTGCAGTAGGAAAATTATTGAGAATTGAAACATTAATATCATGGTTATGAAAGAAATCTTTATTTGACAAAATGTTAACATAATTTTTACACATGTATTTCAAAGTTTTAAAGTACTTTTGCAAAATTTTAACCACCTTCCATTTTATTGGCCTTTCAAGAATATTGATTAACAGTTTTGAAGCTTCTCCAAATAATACCATTTTTTTTTAAAATCTAGAACAATATTTTATTTTCAAGATTAAAAACAATTTACAACCATCTGGAATAAGATGAAACATGACTCAACTGTTTTTCTTCTTGGGTACATTTTCTGTGCCCCATCAACTTTAACAGTTTGGGGCAGTCATTATCAACATCAATTTTTGATGACCACAATTCTGTCGTCGCAAACAACGGCGCTCAAGACGTCCACGCATATGATCATGCATTGAAATTCAGCATTTAACAAGAGAATCCTTCACTGAAATAAACTGAAACACCAAACTGCTAATTTCATTTGTAAGTTACTGCCAAGTTGATTATATAACCTTAGGTGCGTCATTTAGGGTAAATTGAGGATATATTTTGTGAAATATCAGCCCGAAAATATTAACGTTACACGACGATCGGCAGTTTGCATGTTTCAACAAGGGCGGCCATCTTGAATTTATGAAGAGAGGTCAACGGAAAACATCTTGCGCGTGCAGTGTGTCAAGTGTGTCAAAATAGTTGCAAATATCGTCAATTTGAGCGCCAAGAATTTACAAAATCCGCCGTTAGCGCCAGCGGCAATGAAACAACATGTGGCAAAGGGATTCAGGTCCGTGCCACACAAGTGAAGCAAATTTGATATCTGATTGTATGTGTATACTATGCACATTGTGCATGTATTCCTCATTGTAGTAGTACATGTATACATTGGAATCACAATCATCAGTGTGGTCAGCAATACACACACAGTGCGTATAATTAACCTGAGTATCACTAGGCTGTTGAAGTCTCACAATCAACAGTGTGGTCAGCAATAAGCCTTATCGGAATTGAGCACGCAATGAATTATAGGGTTGGGTTTTGGAAAAAGTTGTAAACAAACGCACACGTTTGTGCACAAGAGGAGAAAGGTGATCGGCAAGAAGTTTTTACGTTTTATAGCAAAATTATGGAGAAATTATTAAGAAATCAGTTAAATTATAAATAGAACATTTTAATAATTAACAAAATAATTTATTTTTTCTGCGGAAACTACACAAATGGAGGAATTCTCAGCTGATTTCTGATCCCTGTGTGCGATGATCAATCATTTTTTTCCTTCTAAAAAAGGGGAAATTGCAGATACATTAATTTCAATGTATTTAACAAAAACAAGTTAAGCGCTGGTCAAACCGTGGGCAAACTCATAATACACTCATCAAACAAAGTTAAGGACCACTTTTATTTTAACATATTTTCTTTATAGCACATATTAAGGACCAGAAAATGCCTACATATGAATGTCCTGTATGACCTCCAAGACACAGTAATCGATTTCACATGTGGTTTGTTTCAAAGCCAGTTGGAGATTTTTATTCATTTTAATACAATGCCTAGGAGTTAGGGTTAATTTGTGAATGAACCATCACTTCTTCACATGAAGCATGATTGAACTGTTTTTCCTTGGTACATTTCTGTGCCCACATAAACTTTACAGTTTGGGGTGAGTCATTATACCAGCATCATTGTGTCGATGACCACAATTCTGTGCATCTCAAAAACTGCTCAAGACGTCCATGCATATGATCTGGCATTTTACAAGATTCAGCATTTTACAAGAGAATCCTTCACTGAAACAACAAACTTGTAATTTCATTTGTAAGTGATGAGTTGATTATATAATTGTAGCCTAGGTGTTTCAATTGGGTACATGGGGAGATGGGTTTTCTTGCCCTAACATCCTGTGGGAGGGTAGGCAATAAAACCATCAATTACAATAACAAATATAAGACAACCATCTTTAAGTATAGGCACTGCAGTGTAAAAACATTATTTTGATTCTTGCATAACCCTTGTGTGACTGAAGGGTCAAAATCAGTAACTTTTTGACGTACTTGCCAAGGTATACATAGTGAAATTAACAGTCAAACACTGTCAAACCTTAGTGTAGTAAGTACATTTACAGGTCAAAAATGGGTCGATCGTTTTTGACTGGCAAAAGCATTTTCTTGTATTGTTCATCAGGGTGGTCAGAATGACAGTCAAAACTGCCAGTGTGCACATTTAGGTCAACAGTCAACACAGGCAGTTGTCTGGTTTTGACCACTATAGCCACTAAAGTTCAACTAAAGCACAAGGAGGGTTAATGCATGGGTAATATACTGCGCTTGAATTTTGTGGAAATTGAAACTTTATAATTTACATGTATAATGATACAAGTGATGAATGTGTCGGCATACAACTTCAAAAGTAGTGAATCTGCATGTATGATGTGCTGAGGTTATTGCATTGGTTTCTTGATAAAATAACAGGCATTTATGTATAATACATGTACATGTACCTTTCACATTATTATACTCCCTGGTAACCAGGCTATAAATCATTCATATTATAACTATATCAGCTCCAGGGAATATTCTTGTAGAAGGCTATTTTTAGTGCACAAGGGCTAATTCAAATACAACACCCATCTCTGCACGTACATGTACCAGGTACCAATTTTTGTTCTATGGTAAATACTTGCCTCTGTAAAGGCTACACTCAACTATAATATTATGCAAATGTATTCTAAAATGAATTTTTGACTTTATTTTCCTTTAAAAATCTTCCGTAACCATGAAATACTATTTTACAGGAAGGCTTTGCTTGAATTACTCAAATACATTGTATGTACATGGTATTGTATCTGTGTGATTTCTTTACAGATTTATAACAATGAGACTAAGGAAAGGAAAGATTAGTGAACTTTTACACAAACTCCATTTGAAGAAGCAAGTAGATACTGTTCTTTGCAGGAAGATTCTGAAGGATTTGATCAATTGTATCACATCAACAGAACTATACATGTAAGTATACATGTACCTTGCTCTGCTGGTACTACAATGTACTTTAGAAATTGTTTATATTTTGGGATATAGAAGATCCTTCAGTCCGTAGTAGTGGTCGCCAAATGTCGCTGATGTCCATAACCTACCCAGACCGGGGGATCTCCTATACCCTAAGTCAAACCCCCCTTTCCCCTGTGCGGGCGGGCGGGCGGGCGGGCGGCTGGGGAGAATCATGTTGCCCCGCAATATTTTCCTGTAATTTCTTAAACCCTGCAGCTGCCCACCACAAGACTTGCTTACTTTACCCTAACTTTAGGGTCAAACTATTATATCTTGGCATTTTTTTTGGGAACATTTTTGTTGGTAAATTAAAGTTTTATAATTCATTTTTAAATTGTTTTTTTTGTCAGGATTTTGTTCTTATTATTTTTTCCACAAAATGTTTGATGTGTTTATATGATCAACAAATTGTGGAAAGTATCAACTTCAGCTTCAGCGGGGGGGGCCATCTCTGGGGGTGTTTTACAGTGAAATATGGATAAATTGAACTTTTCTAAAGTGCGAAAATACACATTAAAATGAGCTCATCAGCATTGGTATTAAATTTTATTTTCTGCGATAATACAAACACAAGGAACAGGGATACACTGTACAGTGTTATATCTTTACAGCAACTGTTTTCAAGTTAACCCCCCCAAAATCTACCAAATATTTTCATAGAATCTGATAATTAAAGCCAAACTGCACAATCAAGAAACTTTCACAAATGAGAAAAGGTGTGCCCATGTTCAGTAATTGTGAGCTATATGCCTAGAGTGGCCTTCGGACCTTGTGAGGGGGGCGATTTCATTTTAAAAAAGTATTTTTTTTCTACTTGAAACAGGTGCATTCCCAAACAGATTGTTTAATTTTGAACATATGGTGCTTTTGTTCCTTAAACCCCGGATGTATCAATGCTGAGGTGTTCACAAATATCTTTCATTTTTTGGAAGCTAATTTTTAAGCCATTGCTTCTTTCTTACATCTGTTTGGCATTCTACATCTTTCCCCTTTCGTTGATGTGTTTCCAATGTGGGACTTGATGGTGGCCCTTTTCTGTACAGCTTCCTTCCCCCTTGTAGATCAGAAAAGTCCATTGTTCTCACTTTCCCCCATTTCCTTTTGGATATTTTTCAAGGTCATTATGGTATTTACAGAGTGGTAGCACCCCTGCATTGTCCTGCCTATAGTATACCTTTTTGCAATTCAGACATTACTTGCTTGATTTGTTTCAACGTGATGCATTATGGCAGTAACCGTGTGACTGTCTTGTTGGCTGTGATGTGGACCAGAGGGGAAGATTCAAACTCATTTTTAAAAGATCTGGTGAGTACAACTGACGGGTGCCACATTTCGCGCTTTCCAAACCAGTCACTCTTGCTTTACAGTACTGGAATAATTTCATTGCCAATCCTGTGTGATTAATACTGACTTATCATCTAACATGTCCAGAATGTCAGTTGGGCACTTTCTTGATTCAACTCACAATTGATGGCTTTTATAAGTGGATATCTTGGTCCCAAGAACTGAATTTCTTTATCTTCTACTTATCTCACACTGCTGAAGTGCACTTCGATTTCATTGACAACTTCATCCAAAATCTGGCATTAGTTTGCAAACATCGTTGTGTTGGTGGTCACAATAAATTTGGAAATCAGTATCTCTTGAATAGTGAAATTTTGCCTATTTTCAAGCCAACCATTCCCAGGATATGTTGAGTTTTTTCTTGAAAAAAATCCAAAAGAATATATTCTTTTATCTTGCTAAAAATTAAAATCAAAACCAGAAAGAATACACTAAAACGTGGTTACCAAGATCAACTGAAATGGTTGCCATAGTAACAACAAACTTTGCCAAAACTGCTATTGTAACAGCTAGACCCTTGGGATCAATAAATTCAGCAAGATTCATCGCAATGAGATGCAAGGTTTAAAATTGACGGGAAAATAGTATTTAAAATCTATTGTTGGAGCTCTGTCCCCCAATAGTGTTAAACCCCAGTTTGGCAATACCCCAGTGGTTTATTGGGACTGGACCATTCAAAAAAAAGGGGAAAGTTCCCGGCAACACTGCCAAGAATAAAGTTTTTTTCCCCCAGCTAATTTTTTAAATTTTCCCACAAGACCAATGTCTCATCTCAACAATATGTGGTCGATGTTGAAATCAGGGCACTACCATGGGGACCTGTCACCACAAAATGAGTTTAAAAATCGAAATTTAAACAATTGAGTTATTGATATTTCTGGATTCAGTAGAACAAGAGTTTTCCAATGACCCTTATAACACTGGGATTACAGCGATCCCCGGACCACCAGAGGGGATTTGTGGTTTTGTTTCCGTCTTTGTTTCAAGTTGTTTGTCAGAACACGGTAAAATTACCAACAAAATTGGTTTTAAATTGGGTTTTAATTGTCTCATCGAAATGAAAATTTGAATTCGATATACAGGCTGTAAGGAGATTTAAAAATTGCAAATATAATAACAAACAATTAGACCTCCTACCGTTTTTTCACTTTTCTTGCTGTACTGTGAAATGGTAAAAGTGCGACTTTATGCTCATTTTGTTGTAACAGGTCACGTTATGAGCGGTCAAAAATGGTATATTTTCATACTTTGAAAAGTCCAAAACACCCTATTTGAAATTAATGGTATAACCCACCAGATACTTGGTGATTATTTGTATACATTCAATGTAGCCTCTAAGGACCCCCCTATCCATAACTTTTAAAGAAAATAATTTTCTACATTCTGTGTAATGGTAACGCGGCCTTGAAAATAGACAAATTTCACTATTCAAAATTGAAAAAATTGCCAAATAGCCTAAATTTTAATTTGGCTGTTGCCATGGCAACAAAGTTTTTAAAAATTTTTTTCCATATTTGTTAGTTTGGGGCAAAGGTCCATCAAATATAAAAGTATGAAGGAAATCCTTTTTTGGCCCGTGAACTTTTTTAAAAAAAATCTTGATATTTACAGTCCCTTACTCTTAAATTGAAAAAGTTGGATTGGTCACTATGGCAAATTAGGGATGACTTGTTAGTATTTTGTACTGTTTTAAGGTATGGCTGGTCCAGGTCATTTGTTTTTCACGACGGGAAACTGTGAACAACAACATAGTTACCCAGCCCATTTCGAGCTCCCGAAATGGGTTTTTTCTTTTTCCATCAAAGCCATTGCAATAATTAACCAAAACATCCCCAGTCAATTCAAAAAAATCAGTGATATAAATTTTCCCGCATATTACTCATATTATTTACATTATCAGCGATGATTATGAAATAAAATTATAATTAGAAAGTTATACACTACAGGCAAATAGGACCACCCTAAGACACACGTCCAAACTTTGTAAGACACCAACTGGCTCGCAAAAAAAAACCCCAAATTATTTTGTGCAATTATTCGGTATTTATCCATTTAAGAATGGAGCAGTACGTGTAAAGTGTTGTGTCACTTATGTCGTCTCAATTTATATCGAACCCAGTACGTACTAGTTGTGCGCTCACGTGGGTCCCCGTTGAAAGCGCTCGCAATATACGGCACTCCCTTCCCCCGCGTGTTTTGAAGCAACTTGGGCTGTACCGTATATAATTATTCAGTTGGCTGTTGTGCTTAACAACATGGATACCCCTCAAAAAAAAGAGGTTGCTCACCATGAACTACAAGTTGTGGTAACTGTGGTTTTATGAATGAATTTCGTCTTGAGACTGGTCTCAACTGAAACCGGTCTCGAGCCCCATACAACATTAATACATTTTACCTTAGGAACCCAATGGGGCCCTATGCCCTCCCTAGCTCCCACAGAATAAGGGGGAAAATGAGCAGATTAGTATGAAACTAAAATGAATTTTCTTATTGACAACCTTATTTTCTTTTGACTTCTACCACAAAACTGAAAATATTTCTTTCACTTATATTTTTGTCCACAGATGGTGAAAACAACTTGCAGACTGTTGGTTTGCAGTGATGTAAAACCATGCGTCTTCCATCTTCCCCATCGGGAGTTAAGCGGGTGAAAAGCAAAAATAACTCTAGTCTAGATGATGTCATCAATTCATTTATTGACTAAGTCGGTAAGGATATTACTGATACAAAACTTGACATTTCATGCATGCGGGGAATCAGCTAACAAACCCTCAGCATACGACCATTTGAATAAAGCATAACGGTGCTCCACAGTTGAAAAAATAATAATTATGTGTGGTTGTCATGCATTCCGGCATGCATTGATAATGCTTATTGTTTCTTTACATTGAATAAGGATTGATTAGCCATCCTTGAAAATAGGCTCTATAAATTTACCAAAAAAATTAATTTTTGATAAACGTTATATACAAGATTCTTTCAGCATCTTTATTATATTGTCAGTGTATAATGAAAATCTAACCTGAGTTTGTATTTATAAAAAACAATTGATGAATTTCAGTTGCTATAGTAAAACCAGGTATTGACCTAAAATTTGGGAAATATCTCATTTGAAAAATTGTATACAACCAATCATATCAACCTAAACCCGGGAGACCACTATTTTCTGCTATTACTCGTGGTCCCGCACCACAGGGTACGTCAACACATTCTTAACCTATCAAGCCTGGGCTTTTTTTCGTTCTCAGACCGGGGGGACCTCATTGTTCCCTCCGTATTTTCTGTATTCTTCAGCCGATTTTCATGAAACTTTGACACGATCTATCGAATGTACAAAACTATAGGTCACCCACAGCCAAATTTTGGGAAAAAATTTTTAAACCCTTTAAAGGGGGGTGTTGATGTTCTGTGACCTCAATCAAAATACTTTTCTGGTCGGATATTTATCAGGGCTCAAAAAATTGTCCCTGCCCTCCTTGCCCTCTAAAAGGGTTTTTTAAAATTTAACAGAAGGTGACGACGGACTAATTATTTGTGAGAAATTGAAAACGTTTACAAACAGCTTTTGATTCATGACCTTAGGTAATGTTTGACTGTAGATTTTTTAAAGTAGTTTACTAATATTAAAAGTTACCATGCGCATTATTATGAGGTGTTTGGGGTAATGGAGTATACAAGGCAAAATTATTGGTAATCAGGTCTGTTTTTAATCATAATTTGTAAGATTTGGGGCCAAAATTTGAGGATTGTGTAGTGTAAAATGGCTAATATCATGCCCCGGGGTCCTTGACTAGGCCATGAAAAAGTGGTCCTAATTTGATTTCAGCTGAAGGCCTTTTCCCAAAATGAATACTTTCAGTGTGGGCGTTTTCACTAAGGTAGGGGGTGGTTTCCATTGGATGAGAATAACTCAACGGGCCTCTGGACTATGAAATTAAATTGAGAAGAAAATAAAAGAACAGACATCAATCAATATTTTTTTCTTTTGTTTAAACATCTTAGGCTTATATTTTGTATTTAGCATTGGTTGGATGAGAGTTTATTTAGTGGGACTGGGGGGCACCCTGTGTGTTGTAGTACATTGGGGGATATGTACAGTGCTGCAATAACATCCCACTGTACTTATGATGACCATTTGACAACCTACCATGTCCATGTACAACTCTTGATGATTGAGGAGCTTTGCTTCGATTTCGTTTTATTTGGGCATATAGCCTACACGATTAAACTTGAATTGAATTGTGCATATACCCTCAGCGATTAAACTTGAATTGAATACATGTTTTTTAAATCTGTTTAATTGCGGACGTTACAATTTTGATTTCTAAATATTGGTGTAAAGCTCATCATGGTTCATCCTGCAGCATACGTTTAAGCGATGCGCAATACTTGAACATTTTGATCCTGCGCCTCAAGTTCTGAATAGGGGAAGGGCCGTAGCAAGGGTTGGGGGGGTGAACGACCCCCATATATTTTCCACTCGGCATTTAGAACCTCAGTCGACAAATAAAATCAAATGTCAGAACGAGGGTTGGCCCAGAATAATTTCAAGTGCTATGGATGTGCCGACTGCAAATGTATTGTGTTTCTAAGATTTGCCGATTTGTTTGTTTGTTATAATGGGTTTTCAGTTTGTACGTGCTTAATTGACGAAGCCCTCCACACACAGCGCATCCCCGCAACAAAAAAAATCAACATTTTAAATAAAAATTCTACTACTTTTACCTTAATAATAATAATAATAATAATAATAATAATAAGATTTTAGCGCACATATCCACCCTGCTGGGCGCTCAAGGCCGAAACAAAGAAAAAAAATTTAAATCAAACAATATACAATGATAGATAGGGGGGTTATGTACCGAGATACGTACCTACAAATTACAATGCAATTATTATACATCATCTTTGAAGAGTTGTGACATAAGATGAGTTTTAAGCATCGACTTGAATCTGGTATACTATGACAAGATTTGAGTTTAGTTGGAAGATGATTCCAGAGTCTCAGCTGCGACGAAACGACCTATCACCCCAGTTCCGTTTTGAAGTTGGTTCCTTTAGGAGTGACATGTTGTGGAGCACTTGCGGATGGTAGACTTTAAGCGGGTTTAGAAATATAAATTGGGGCAATGTTTTAATAGATTTGTGAAAATAGTATAGTTTTAAAAAAAATTTCGGAACAGGAAGCCAGTGCAGTTGTTTCAAGATTGGCGTGATATGGCATGACTTTTTTGGGCAAAGTCACACCGAGCTGCTGTGTTTTGTATGTGCTGAAGACGAGATATTTGATTTTGCGGGGGACCGTAAAGGAGAGCATTCCCGTTATCGAGCCGTGATGTGACAAACGCATGTATAATTTGTTCAGCAGCACTTTTATTCAAGATTTCCCAATTCGGCTTATATTTTGATATGAAATGATGATATCGAACAATGTTGGGGTATGTGGTTTAAAGTCATTGTCGAGTCAAATATAACACCCAAATTACTGCATGTAATGAGGGGTTATCTGCGATCACCAATTTAATAAATGGAAAAGAAACTTTAGACAATTGCTGATGATCCAAATAGAACAATTCTGTTTTTCATCGTTCAATTTCAGGAAGTTTTGTCTCATCCAACTTGAATCTCTTGAAACATTTCTCCAGTGTTTTAATGCAGGAATCTTACTTTTTAATAGCTCATTGGGAAAACTTATAGTCTCAGCTATCCAACAATGTACATAAAATAGCAATCAAATACGGAAAGCCTAGGTTTTATGAATGAACCCCCTCGTCCCGCCCAGCCTTTCGCAGTGTTCCGAGATCGGGCGCATTCGCCGTAAAATTTGCTGCGCTCTGCTGAGGGCATCCACTGGAGCTGTCTCCCCGCCGAGTCATTGTGATTGACGAAACGGGGTTTCCTATACCCATGCTTGCTCGATCTCACAGCTACTACAACGAAGTTACGAAGAGATAAAAAGTAAACACCATTTTTTGGTTGAAATTTTCAGTTGAAAGGTATGAGGGTGTCGAAAAATTTTACCCTTTTCTATCATATGTGAAAGTTTTGAGCGTAATTGTGTTTAGTTTTGAGCGGAGAGTGTATGGACAGTCGGTTCATCGAATGCTGCATTGATTAAAAAACAGGATTCCTAAAAAATTCTCGTCCGATTTTCTTGATTTAAAAAACCCTTGTATTTCTTCATCAAGACCTTTAATTTGATATAAATATTGAGTTACCACGATTATCAAATTTGCCTGCCATCCTCCATGCCAAAACCGGTTTTATGTTTAAAAATATTCAGCTAAAATTGTTATTCCCAACCAACAGAAAGTTGAAAAGAAACTCAATGTTTGATCATATACAAAATTGTGGTCTATAACAAAAAAAAATGTTTAAAGTTTCAACTACTTTTTGCAAAATGTTAATCACCTTTCACATTATTGGTCTTTTAAGAATTATTCATTAAACTTGTGAGGGTAAAGTAAAAGCGCCCTCAAGAGTCTGTACATATTCACCTATACGTAAAAAACATTCTAATCACTTTAGTCAGGTTCACTATGTATTTCTTGGGGGGTTTTATGGGATTTTCAAACCTATACATTTTGGAATCTTCAGACCTTGGAATCCAAAAAAATGTTGCCATTTGCACAGACACCGCATGTCGGGCCCTTTTGGACTTTCAAAATGGCCGCCAAATCAGAATTTCAACTATCTCGGCTTCAACACAACCTAGAAACTTGATTAAACATGCAAATCCTATGTTTCCTGAGTCAAAAATCCAATGGCACCCAGAATGTGTCAGGGAATTGCTCTGGGCCCCAAGAGGTAGCAAAGAAATTGCTACCCTAATCCTCCTTAGGCTACTGGTCCCCGCAAGTCACAGACATAATAGCAGATCTGATATTTTACATTAGCTCTATTGATTTTAGACATAAATGTATATATTTCAGAACAAATGTAGTCCTCTGTTGTTACGTGCATCCCCTCTCAGTCTCACCCCAACCCTGGCCTACCCGTTGCTGCACAGTGCACATCACACTGCAAGATGAAAGTTTAACTCAGGACACCACAACTTAGACTATTGTGTTCTAGTTGGTCCATAGCTGATAACAGGTAATGTCTTGCTTATTTTAAACTTAATATAAAATCTTGACAAAGTAACATTGCTTACAGTTTTCCCAAACGCTGCTAGATTACATTAGTTAGGCTACAGCGACCTTGATCTTGCTAGCTAGCTGAAATGAGTAGCTAACTAGAATAGCATGTTAACTGTTGTTAGGTTATAATAGCTTTGTAGAATGATTTTCAAGCCATAGTGACAGCCAAAGCATCTATAGGTGCCATTAAGACCTATATGAACAGTAGTAATACTACTAGATTACATTTTAGTTACAGAGTTTAAATACGTAGCTATTCTGCAACATGGAGTGTTTTCTAAGTAGCCTATTGTTAGAGTTCTCATAGCTTTGTCAAATTTTTAAAACCACTTGTTGACAGCCAGAATATCTAGCTAAAGGGGCCCTTTTTAGGGCCTACTATGTAATTATTATGTAGTAGTAGTAATAGGCTACTAGTTTACATTAGTTAGTTACAGATACATTGGTCTAAAGTGTTTTAATAGCATTTAATATAATTCTAGAATAGTTTGCAAACCATATGATGAACATAGTAGCTACAGCTATGCTTATGTAATTATTACTACATTATAAAATATGACATAGTAATAATCCGGTTCATAAACCCCAATATTTTTAGTGACTTTCGAAGATGCCTCTGATTCATGTATAATATGGTGGTTGTTGTTTTGTATTTTCAGAGCATAACTCATGATGGATGAAATCCCCGGTGATGATGATAACTCAGAGGAACCTGTTGACTGGAAACTATGCATTTTCTGTCAGGGGGCTAACGCTGAAAGAGGAATTAGTCTCAATCCCAGGATTGATTCCTACCAGAAAGTACTTGATGTGGTGACTGAGCGAGCTAGAGTACATGATGGACAATTTCGCAATCCCAAAAGGGGTCTCCAGGATGTACCAAAGAAAGCCCTTTACAAAGAAAATGACATGGCATCGAAGCTGCATTCTTCCCACACCAGACAAAGTTACAGCGAGGAGGACCGCTTTGAATATTCAATGTCCACAGTACACTGTGCCGAAAAAAAAACGTGGCTATAAGATCAAGCACAGAAATGGAAGCCAGTAGACCAGGAACCTCATGCCTTTCAAAGATCGCAACAAAACCTTTACTTGACATCCTATGCTTCTTCTGTCAAACAGATAATGGTCAAACTCTTCAAACTTAGAACTGAGAATGCAGGAAGGCACTCAGGGAGGCGGTTGATATTTCCCAAGATCCAGTGTTGATGACAAGATTAACACTGCAATATCACCCAAATGATGCCCATGCAATAGATGTGAGATATCATAGGCAGTCTGGAGAGACCATGTGTTTCATGTCCTCAGGGAAACATACCCACGATAAGCCAAATGCACAACAGCAGACCTGCCCATGCAGATGTCATGTTTGGGTCGAGTTGATCAATCTTGTTGACATTAAAACTCAAGACAAAGCATTTCTCCCCATGGATGACGTAGAAAGAACATACATTTCTATGCGGTGCGGGGTAGGCACAGAAGCACACACCAACGCTGACAAGCGATGGCTGAAGGATAGATTTGTCAGGGAAACTACCATGTAAAGTGTGTGAGGCAGACAGCCAGAAACAAGCCATCCATTCTTTCTGCCCTGAAGCCTGTGAAGAAGATATGGTCCCATGTCATGACACAGGACCATGCAAGTGAAATGGACAACATGAAGATGTTGTACAAGACACTACTAATACGCAGAGGTATTGTAATTTCGACAAGAAAGAACAACAGGCTGGGTTTCTGTATTGACAGGGGAAGATGTTCCACCAGAGTTATACAGCCTTAGGTGGATTTGGTAGGACCTGAAGAGGTTGCAAACAGAGACCAGGAGTAGGACAATGGACCAACATTCCGACAATAAGCCAGAACATCATGTATGCTTTCAAAACCAAAAAGGGAGGTGCAACACCAACTAAAGCAGATGACAGACACGTTCCGGATACAGCATGCCAGAGAAAACCCACAGGTTCTGGGTTTGGCACTTCCATTCATCATGACACCCGGGAAAAAAGAAACTAATGGACCTCCTTCATTCCGAGCTACGTGTACCATACGGTCGGGCACTGCTTCTGGAAACAGCTATACAATGCTGTTGTGGAAAACTCAAGGCAGTTTGATGGCTTGTAGTACCTCACTTCCTCAAAAAGGAACCGTTGTGTTCTTTGCAGTAACAATACTGACTTTTGAGGACACAGCTGAGGGAAGGCACCCACATGGGACAATCACTGCGGTATATCAGAAGGCCAATGCTCCAGGGAAGTCATTGCACCCAGTCTGGAACTTAAAGAAGCAAAAAATCATCAGTTGCTCCAACCATGTACCATCAAGCCATGTACCAAACTTAAACCCGGAGTGGTCCAGAGAGCACAAAGATTTGGGTCAACACTACAGGAGTTGCTGAGTCTTATCCCAAATGACCACCAAAGGCTGGGTCATCGCAGCTCCCTGTCTAGGGAAAAGGGGGAGAGAGCAAAAACCCTGGTTGGGCTGGATTCAAGTCCCATGTCATCAGCCAACCTTGACCCACGTTGGCACTACCGCTACTGCCAGAAGTTGCCTTGGGGTGGTCTACAATGCTCACCGTGATTCTACAAGCATCCCAGTTGAGGAGGTTGGTTGTTGGTGAAGACCATCCAACAGTGATAACCTTCGACATGGCCTTATACGAAAGGGAGTGCAGCTGGTAGACTCAAGGGGTGATTTGAAAGAACAGTTCTTCCCAGACTGGGCGAGCTACACACTGTGATGGCAGCACTGCGGGCACTAGGTACATCCATGAAAATTTAGGGATAGATGATGCATGGATTGAGGCTGGTGTGTATGGCCCTGCCCCCACACGGGCAGATCCTGACTGTGGCCACTACAAAAGAACTCTTCGGGACACATCCACACATCTTGGCTCTGATAACTTCTCCTGGAAAATTCTTGAAAAGCCACACATCAAATCCATCTACTCCCAGCCAGTGGTGGGTGTCCAGGAAGCCTGTGCAAGATCAGCTGTTGACAAAAGCACAAGGAAGAATGCATTGCTAAACCCAAAAGACCACCTGATCCAAACCCTCACAGACGAAAGGTGTTCCGAACAATGAAAACATGGAAGCAGAAAATGCTGTAATGCAATTTTTGTCACCAAAACTACCTCCACCATGTTGAAACCATCCTGTTTCTTCTTTTATCCAAGACCCTTCATTGCTGGGAATTCCAGTGTTTTCAGAACCTCCACTCCTATACCATCGTCTCTGAACCCTGTACCCTACTCTCATTCCCATCTGATTGGACTGATCTTCCAGCTTGTTTAGAGACAACGGACCCTCCTAGGGGCTCACTCTCCAGATCTGGACATTCACTTGGTTAGCCTCAGCCCATAAATTGCGTTTTATATTGGGAGCCATTTTTCTTTTATAAATATGTTACTAGTAATTGTAAAGATTGCTTAGTCGCTGCTTTTGGGGTTTTGAGTTTTCCGTGCTGACTGACTGCCGATACCAGCCTATGGTGTAATAAATGTATATCAATATATGTTAGATTATAGTTTTCATTTACCCTTTTTCATTGTTTATATAAACCTGTCACATTTGAGTATTTTTTCCCAGGACTTCTGACATAGGGCAGTGGGATTAGGTAACTTTCCGTTCCACCCCTTTGGGCCCACAGCAAGATTGTGAAACACAATCTGAAGTAACCATTGGATTCCTTACCAAGAAAACATAGATGGGCATATTTAATTACGTTTTAGGTTGTTTAAGGGCTGAAATGCTTTCGGCGGGCCCTTTTTAAAGTCCAAAAAGACAGCAATGTCTGTGCAAATGGGAACATTGGTTTTTGGGTTCCCAAGGTCTCAAGATTCCAAAAAAGTATAGGTTTGTAATCCCATAAACCCCACAGAAGTACATTTTTACACAGTGAACCTGACTACTTCGTAAAGTGTACATGTTGTATTACCACAATTTTCCCAATTCCGAGCGTCTTGTTATAATGAACGTGAAGTACAACCAATGATTAGTTAATGTTCCTAGTTCCTAATACGTATTGCTCTATTTCATGTTTTGTTGAATTACGAGATTTTAGCCTGGAAGTTTGTGACCTAATTTGTAAACTTTCCCAGGACATGTTTTTAGGATCGTGTGTATCCGCCCTTCTGGCGTTGCGTATTCCTCGAAGCAGGTCGTTTCGTACCCAAGTCGTTTCTACCCAAGTCGTTTCTTTCCCAAGTCGTTTGTACCCAGTCAATTATGACGCACAAAGGAGATTAAGCCAGTCTTGCAAACCTGCCCCTGTGACATCGCCGACTGCGGCATCATCATCCATAGTCACCATACCGAAAGTTATAGACTTTCCGTTTTTCGGGGTTAAGCTGGGGTCCTTGCAATACAAAAAATTTAAAAAGTTCTTTTCCCTTTTGGGGAAAACCCATTGATCCAATTCTAACTCCCCCTCCGGCGAGCCCCCCGCACCTCATTAATGCGGTGCTTTGTAAACGGGTTGGTCATTTTAAGGGGTCGGGTTGGTTGATAAAATTTATACTGGATCCCTGGGTCTAAAAAAAGTCTCATCGAGGAACTATCATTCGCCAAGACGGTTCAGCAAGTCAAGATTCGAATTTTCCGCTCAAGATGCCTATCAAATACCCGCCTCTTCTGAAAGAAGTCTGTTCGATCGAACCAGCCCCCTTTCCAGGTGAGGCGCCAGGACAAGGGGGTCAACCTGGTTTTGTACCAGATAACCGGCCGGGCACTTAAAACCGGGGGCCGGGGAATTCATCACCACCCCCCTTCAACCTGACGCACCCGCTAAGCTGCCCCAACCCCAAAACCCCGGGCACCTTTTGGGTCCCTGTCCAACGAGGGTTCGTGATTTCATCCCAGCTGCTGTCCCCCCCGTTCCCCCCATGAACATATCCCCAGCAGGGGGCCCGCCGGTGACTGATCCCGTCGGCCGAGCTGTGGCTACCCCACCACGTGGCTAAAACCAACCTGGAGCCCCGGACGGTGGGGGTTTTTGGAAACTTCGCAAAAAACAACGACGTGGAGGCGGCACCGGAGACTAAATGGGGACAGGACCACACCGTCCCATTCTCAACGTCGTCATGCTCCTGCATTAATCCCCAACGTCACTAAACCCCCAAAAAGGGTCGGGCGGGCCCGGAACCGGGCGGATGTCCCAGCAGGTTCAAAATCTTCAATTTGGGACGACTGCCGCCGCCCCCAAAACAGGGGGACTCCACCCTCAAAAAATCCACCCCTGTGCCACAACAACAACCCGACAAAAAAAACCGGGCCCTTTTTCAACCCCAAAAAGAGATTGATACCATGCAAAGGGGAAAAAAAAGGGGAAAAAATTTTTTTTCCCACGGGTTTAAAAAAAAAATTTATGCAATCTTTTTTTCCCGTTATTAAAAAAAAACCCAAACTGATCCAAAAATCCTTTAAAAAAAATTGAAAAATTGAAAAACAATCATAATAAAAAAAATAAAAAATTTTTTGAGGCTTTGATGGTAAATCGATGTCGTTTTTTTCGGTAACACCATGTTTTATCTAAACTAACGTGAAGTGAACAGGTTCAAAAGAACCGTATAACTATCTCAACCTTCTTTAAAGGGAAAGGTTCAAGAACTTTGAAACTGTTTCCACTGTCCTAAGGAGAAATAGGGTTTCGGGGAGAACCAGGGGACTTCATGGGTTATTCTCAAATTTGATTACCCTGCCTAATCTTCATCGGAGAATGAAGGGTTTGCCAGCAACCCCTTTGTGTATTTCTGGGAAAGTGGCGGGAAATATTCCGATTGGTGCTACTGTTGTGTGATGTGGGGTTTTGGGGCCCAAATGCATTGTTTTTGTGTGTGTTTCCTGCTGTGGGGGTTCCTCTCGCGAGGCTGCGTTGACAGTGGGGTGGGGTGGGTGGATGGTAGGATTGTCCATGTTGCTGATGTGAGATGCCATTCATATTTTTTGTTCCTTGCCACCAATGACAACATTTAAAAGTAAATAAAACATTACCATACAAAAAAACCTTTAAAGTTCTTTGGTCTAGTGGGTTGGCCTATCAACATTTTAAATTTTTTTATGTGGGGGGGGACGGGGTGAGTTTGGGGGGGTTTTAAAGGGGACTTACCATTTTTTTTGCATCAAGGTCTTTTTTTCCTTTGTTAATAAATCATTTTTTTTATAGGTGATCTTTTGACATGCTTTGCCTGTGCTCTGCAGACGGGAATCAGACTTTAACCCAAAGCCCAACTGGGGCGCATATTAAAAAGCCCTATAAAACCTTTGGTTTTTTAAAAAAACATCAATTGGTGATAATTCTGAAGTGGGAGAAAATAAAATTTTTAAATTGAGTACTGATTAGAAAATATCATTCACCTCAACAGGACCTAGTTCATTCGTCCCCGGGACATATCCACCCTGATGATTTGAGGGATCCAAGAAGGTTTTACAAAAAATGATGGTTTTTTTATTTGGGTTTTTTTTTAAAAAACAAAAAAAAATTAAAATGAATTTTTTTGAAAAAAACAACAAATGTTCCTTTTTTAAAGGGTTTCACTATAATTACTTTCCTTTAAATTTTCTTAAAAACAAACTTTGGTGATTTTTAAAGTTTGTTCTTAATCACATACTTTGGAAGAACTTTGTAATTTAAATTAAAATTTTACAAAGATTTAACCTACCCCAACATTATGTGCTAGATCCTTTATCCCTCAAATTCCCAAAACTATGGTGACATTGTTTAAAGATAACCCATCTTTCCCCCACCCTTTCGTAAAGACTAACCATCCCTCCAACAGCACCCTTACAGTAACATACCTAAACCATCATACCAAAAAGCCCTTATAAGTACCTAACCCAAACCAAAGCCCCTTGTAACGTACCTAACCCATCATACCCAACACCCTTACGGAAGTTTAAACCCCCACCCAACGCACCCCTTGTAACAATCCTAACCCATCATACACCAACATCCCTTTCGTAAAATTCCCAACCCCTCTACCCCCAAAAGCACCCTTACAGTAACAGTACCAACCCTTCCCCCAACAACACCCACGTAACATTCCAACCCATCATCAAACAGCACCCTTACGAAAAGTACCCAACCCATCATACCAAAACACCCCCCGGGAACGTACCTAACCCCTCCCCAACAGCACCCTTAAGAAAAGTCCCCCCATCACCAACAGCACCCCCCACAGTAACAACCCCATCACCAACAATTACGTAAAGTACCCAACCCCTCAAATCCAGGCCCCACCTGTTGGATTTTGATAGTGGGGGCCCCAAAAATACAAAGAGAAAGGGGGAAAACGTACCAATAATAAACTTTTTCACAGTTTTATGGCTGGGGGTTGGCACATATTAAAAAATTAATTTCACCCCCTTGTTCAGCATGTGAAACAATGGGTCATCCATAAACCCCTAGTGGGACCTTCTTTTTACCCAAATTCATCTACATTACCCCTTTAAAAAAACAACACCACCCCTCATAATCCAAAGACGCCAAAAATTTAAAAAAGACCCTTTCCCCCTTCAATCCTCCAACACCAACAAAATGTACCCTACCTAAACCAAAATCAAAAAACCCTGTTGGGTTTAACTGTTGGGAACGTTAGGTTAAAATTCAGCATTTACGAAATCCTTCAAAACAACAAACAATTTCTTGTAAGTAACCAGTTGATTTAAATTGTATTTAAAAGCCAATTAGGGGAAAGGGGGATGGGTTTTTTTGCCCCAAAATTGTGGGGGGGTGAAATAAAACCAAAACAATAACAAATAAGACAACCACTAAATAGGCACTGCAGTATAAAAATTATTTTGATTCTTGCAAACCCCTTTGTGACTGCAAGGGGCAAAATCGTCAAAAAAACTTTAGTTACATGCATATGACAGTAAAGACGTAACCTTAAGGGGTCATGTACAAAATCGCCAATGACATGTTATTCCTTTTCATGTAAAAGTCGAAATTAAAAACCCTTTCTTTGTAAAAACATTTAAGGGTTTAAAAAAGTCGATTTGACTGGTCATTGTCTTTTTTTTAAAAAGGGGAATCATTTATTTTTGACGTACAAAAGGGTCAAGACAAAATTGCCCTTTACACATTTTCATATTCCATTTTGGGGGGATATTGTCCCAAACCAAGTCACAGACAAAAAGGGCCCTTTTCGTCACGATGAGACCGACTTTCGACGGGTAAAAACGGTGTGTAGTTTAAAGGGGCACAGGGCTGAAAAAAATTTTTGGGTCAATCGCAGCAACGGGAATATACCGTATATGGGGAATAAATTTTCCTGTGTTAACTATAACAAATTCCGATTCCGCCCCCTTGATCGTGACAATATCCCCCTTTAAATTTTCGTTTTCTGACCACATGTCATCATCTTGTTACCATTTAAAAAAAATGGGGACCATCCATCATCAATTTACAAGTTGTTCTTTTGTGCAGTAGTGTTGGGGAAAAAATGTTGGTAAACATTGCCAAAATTTTATTATGTTTTTTTTTATGAAGGGGTTTAAAGACAAAAGATTGGGGCTGAAAAAAACCTTTAAAAAAGATATAAATCTCTTTACATACTGTATGACAAGAGAAAAATAGTCTGTTTGGTCACACGGTAAATTTCATACGTACAAGGCAAAAAATTTATTAATTAAAAACCCCCCTACTGTCGTTACTTTTTTACAGAACATTTTTCACAAAATTCTAAACCGTGTAATTTTGGGAAAAAATTATCCTGACAATGTACCGGGGGGTCCCAAAAATTTTTCCCTGGGAATTTTTTAAAAATATTTTTCTACTCGACAAATTTGGGGGTTCCCCCAATACCACGGCGGGAATTTTTAAAATAGGTACATGTTGTTTAAAGGCTCTTTACAATTTCTTGGGATCCCCCATAATTCCAAGAATTTTGAAGAAATTTTTTTTAAAAAAAGTGCTGGGTTCCACCTAATACCCAAAGATTGTGGAATTTTAAAAAATTTTGTGGACCAAATACTTTTGGGCATTTGGTTTGGGGAATTATAATGGAAAAAATTGAGCCACCAAAAAAAAAAAAACTGTACAAAAATTAGGGGTAAAATTTTGTGAAAAAAAAAATTTTTTCCACTCTACCTTGAATAGACAAGAAAATTTTTTCCTTTTAAAACAAAAAACAAAAAAAACAATTATAATTCGCCTAACAGGAATTCCCCATGTACCATGGCCCCGAAAAACAACCCTGTAAGTATATGATAGAGGCCATTACAATTTAAAGAGTACTTGTGGGAAAACACTCAGGGGCAAATGGGAATTTTGGAAATTTTTCTAAAAAAAAGTTTCAAAACATTGGGAACCGCAATTAAAAACACATGTAACAGATGGGGTAATTTTAATTTTTTGGGAAACACATAAATTGGGAGGGTTTTTAAACCCCATCTCTAAAATAAAATGGGCCAAAGACGCAATTTTGGGTTCAAGGGTTTATACCAAAAATTTCCTACAAATTTTAGAATTTACAGGAATACCCATTTTTTTTAACCCCTTTTGATAAGTCACATATACACTGATGGAATGGATAATTTTACTTCACAGGGCATGGTTTTTCACACAAAGTCTTTTAAGAGGGGTTTTTCATTATCCCGGGGGGGGTCCATAAGGTCTTTTAAGGGGGAAAATAAAAATTTTAAGGAAAATGGCGAAGGTGTCATGAAAAAATGTTTAGGAATTTCTAAATTTTTTGTGCTTTTAGGCCCCAAAAAAATAAAAGTTTGCAAACCCCACATTATGGGGGAAAAAACTCTGAAAATGAATTTTTCAACTTGTTTTTTATTTGTTGGCTCATTGTACATTTTAAATAATTTTTTTGCCAGGTTATCAAAACCACGGTTTGGGTTGATATCGAAGCACATGCCCGAAAAAACTGCAAGGTAAGCCTTTTGGCTTTTAAAAGGGGCGGCCCCTGATATTTGGGTTTTTTCACCTAAAATTTTGTTCAACATTTTGCCATAAAATTGGAACTCATTAAGGTTGACAAAATAAAAGCCCAGCTTTCTTTTTTAAATCCCCCATTTTTTTGTTTTTTTAAAAAAAAACCAACAATTGAACAAAAGCAATTAAGGGGGAACAAAGTCCCCTTTTGACCAGCAAACTTTTTGGGGAAAAAATGTAAGTATTAAAATTTAAGTTTTGGAGGAACAATTAGGTTTTCAGCTGGGTGTTTTAAAAAATTTTGGGGGTTTTTTTTTTCTTCTTTTCTTTTTTTTTGATTCCGAGACAAAAAAAGGGCAGGTTCAAGAACCTTAAAACCAAATTTAGAGACCTTAACGTATTTTACCACCGGGAAGTCTAGTGAGGTTGATATCAAACATAAATAAAATTAATAAAAAAAATTATTTTGAACCCAAACGATATTTTCACAGTTTTGCACCATGTTAGATTTTTAATTAGGATTTTCCCCAAAACGTGCCCCCAATCCCCCTTCTTCCTCAAAACCCGAAGTTAAAAATTTCAAAAAAAAAAAAACATATCATGAACCACAAAAAATTTTTTAAATTTTGCATTTTAAAAACCAAACATGTCACTTTTCTTACTCAGACACCCCAATTTATTCCCCTTCCCGGTCAAAAAAAGTTTAAATGAACAACTATTAGAAGCACAGGCATACTATGAACGGCCGGTTTGTCTTAACAACGGTATTGGTTTCAGTATCTAATTTGAATAAAAATTTTTTTATGAAGAACGGGTCATGACCCCCTGCATACGCGAAACCGCAGCAAAAAAAAGGGCTTCTGACCCCTGGGGCTTCTGCAAAAAATGCCAGAAAATGTATATCTTTTATTATCTTTGCAGCGGAATCAATTTATCATTTTGGTGGTTGACAAGGCAAAAAGGAAAAATAGATGGTAGGTTGATGTGAAGCCTAAACCATGCCCAGGGGGAAGGAATTTAACGTGCGGGCTGGTAACGTACACAAATTATAATGAAGCATCGCCATGTCGTTGGGAAATTTTAAACGAACAACGTTGGTAAGTTACAGGGAAGTAAATTTTTTTAAAAAAAATTTGAAAAATATCTGGGCCCAATCAGACTAAATTTTTTTAAAATATTGGACTTGCCTATATCACGATATGAAAAAAATCCACAATTTTAAATATGATTTTTTCAATGTTACCTGTTTTACCTTTACCAACAAAAAAACCTTGACCAACAAAATAAACTATCCCAACCACCCCACCATCAAAATCCTGAAAAGGGTTTTGGGAAAAATACACTGTTGAAAAAAGGGGCTTTATAATGGGTTTTTTCAGATCTTAAAAAATAATAGTTGCAAAAATAACTTTTATGACCGAATACCCCCCTTTGGTGTGAATAAAAAGGAAAAGAACTTTGCTGAACAAAATTTTGGGTTATTTTTTATAGTGTATCAAATTAATGAAGATGGATGCTAAAATTATTTATTATTTTAATAGAAATAATTCCTTTTACCATTTGATTTACAGATTTATGGTACCACTCGTGGTACAAATGTTTCCATCCTTTTGCAGGTCTGAGAGGAAGAAATAAAGGAAACAGAAACATCAGGAGGCAAAATTAAAAAATTTGGTTAGAATGTCGTATCGAACCCATTTTTCCCATTCAATATAACCAATAAAGTAATTTTACCTACCTCTAAGGTGGAGAACATATGGATGATGATGGACATATACTCAAATTATTCCAGGATATTTATTTCATGAAAATCAGCCATTTTGGTTAATGAATTCTCAGTCATGTCAGTCTGATGTTGAAACCCACAATTAGTGACCAACACAGTTATTGTACATGCGCAGTGGCAACTAAAATATGACCCTTCTTTTTTCTAAAGGGGAGGATTTTAGAAGGAAATAAGTCCAAAAACCATCATAAAAGTGGATTTTAAAGAAAATTTCACTTTCTGTACCACCAAAAATGATAGAATAATTTTAACTGGTTAGTGGTTGCAAAAATTCCAAAACCCTTAAAAGTGGCGGTTGGATACGACATTCTTTCCAAAATAATAAGTTTCAAGTATGCAGTAGTTCGATAAGATTTTTTTATCCACGATATATCGGCAAACATATATTGCAATTTTCAATAATATCGAAATTTTTTTTGCATTCATGCATGATTGCTTGAGCCAATAACCACAGGTATGTACTCCTCTACAAGTTCCAATAAATTGCAATTATTTCAGAGCGTGTATGTACTTCGAGTAGTTTGCTTTTTTTTCCCTTTCTAAAAGCTCAAAAGTTTTGATTTTATTTCCATGGAATTTCTGACTTGCCCTCAATGTCGATTTATATTTTATTGTGATATATTTGTATTCGTGATTCGCCGATATGCCGATAACTTAAATAGGTTCTCGATAGCACTAATAAAAGTTATCCAATATTCGATATCGTGTTTATCCCAATTTAAAGGCAGAAAAATTGTTTCTAGTTACTATGTTTTGTTTCTGTTTACCTTGTCTTGTGTGTTTACTTTTGTTAATTTTCACTCTTTGTCGACAATGCCCTTTCCCCCTTACTCACTTTTTCCCTCTATTTCTTTTAAAATATTTATCTTTCTTTCTATATTAAAGGTCAATATGGGTCGAGCGGTAAGAATGCAGCACTGAACCCCAGAGAAAAACCGTGGTCTTCATCAGAGCCTTGATTGCATGCCAACTGTTGAAAGGCCCAACGGAAGATGATGGGTTACTCAAATCGAAATAAAGATCTTGTGGGTTTAGAATTTTGCTATCATTGTCTTTGTAACAATATGTCCCCAATTCTTGCCCAGATCCATCAGATGAAATACCTATTTGGTCAATGATGATAAATAAATTCTGTGAAGAAGTCACCCAGAATAAAATTATAAAACAATGAAATTTTTTCACAAAGTCATTACATCAAATTCATCAAGTGCGTAAAAAGGTCGAGGGGTTGACTCAGTAAGTACAGGTCCCACAATCTGAAAACACGTCTGAAAAGTACATTTCCCACACTGTAATTCATAGATCATTTACTAAGAATACAATTGACTTGTGTACAGCCAATCTCTAGCGCAAAAAAAACTGGTAGAGACTGCAGTTGGCTCAGAAAATTATGTACTGATACTGATATACACTCACTGGCATAAGTATTGCAACACACCAAAGTTCAGTTTGAGAACTTTAACAATTTTTTATTTTATTTAACTATTTAGACTTTTGAAAGTGCCGTGTTTTGAAGGGCTTTCTTTTTACGTTCTTGCTCGGAAATTATGTAATCACGATCGTGAAATCAGATTAAATGATCATCCACCTGTTACTGTAAAGTGCTATTTTGAGCATGTTGCAATACTTTTGGCCAGTGAGTGAGAGAGTGAAGGTGCTGGAGAAGCAGAGAGATTTTCACATGAAGTGCCTATCTTCACACACTCTTCAATGATCAGCTGTACTAAAAATACATATAATGAAGAAATCCCCATGGCTTACAACTTGTTGAAAGTTACTCTGATTGGAATAATGTTGCTCCTTTTAACCATTAACTTTAATTCAAACATTCTGTTAACTTTTTTCATGCACAGTAAAGTTTTTAATGCCAAAAGTTTTAACAATACACCAAATCCCAAATTTAAAGTTAGGGACCAGGTTCACTTATTTTGTATTTTGTACTTTAGAAAAAAATCTTTTTATTGCAATTAGATAGAAGTTTGGATAACCTTTATCCTGTAAGAAATGGATTATTATTGATGGGGGCAAAAATGGATGGAAAAAGGGTACGACCCTGACAAATAAAGCAGAAGTGTCATTCAAAAAATAATGTTCCATTTCCTTTATTTAAATATCTTATTAATTTATGTATTAACGAAGAATTGTTTAATCAATTTAAATATTTACACAAAAAGTTGACAATTAATAACCAATAATGTTTTTAAGGGTGAAAGATTAACAAATTGGTCTTTGATGTAGGTGGTTAGACCCAGGGTTGCCAAAAGAGGGTGGAGCTCAAGGAGGGAGATGGGGATGGGAAAGGGGGTTTTAAAATTTTGGACAATTTAAATTTTTCAATACATGTAATAAATTTTTGAAATACTACCCACAAACCCCGATCCACCTGGGAGTATTGAGGAGGGGGTGGGGGGGTCGTTCAGGGAGCAGTCGGGTTCAGACCTTTTTTTAAAGGGATTTTTTAAACGGGTTCTTTTCCCTTTTACATAAAATTTTTCCCCAAATAGGGAACCCCCTTTCAAACTTTTCCCCTCCCTCACCCCGTTACAGATTGGGGTGGGGAAACAAAAAAACATACCCCATGTGAACTTTTCCAATTATAAAATCCCTTTAAAATGAAGTTTTCTAAAAATGACCGAAAGGGGGCGCTATTTTCATGTTAGTTAAAATGAAATACCCCAAACTGGGTTTTGAGGGGTTTATAAGGGGTTTCCCAGAACTACCTTTTTGTTTTTAGATATTGGGGAGTGTTTTTCCCTTAAACAAAGGCTGATGATTTACTTTCCCCTATTGGCATCTTAAGACCCAGCCAAAAAAAAAATTTCTTGGGCTCCCCCATTTTTATCCATTAACTTTATCGTATATTACACAACGTAACAAGACACGGGTCCCCCTTAAATTTTTTTCATCTTTCCTCATATCAGGGGAAAGGAAAAATAATGACACCAGTTTTTAAAGTTTTATCTATTATTTTTAAAGATGAAAACCCAAAACCGATAAATAGGTAACAAAAATGATGTTATTTTTTTATTTAATGAACTTGAAATTTTTACTCCCTGTTTTGGGGCCCCCCGTTATGGAATACCCTATTTAAATTTACGAATTATTTTAAACTGTTTCCCCTGCGATATGCGTCACAAACCAATTTCAAGCATTTCATTGCACGCCCATGGTCAGAGTCTGAAGTCGCCGTGAACTTAACTCCCTAGCCGTAGTCTCTTGTCAAATCCGGCACCGGATGAATTTTATCAGAAACTTTTCAAAAGAAAAACCCTATTTGTTCGACTTAATTTGGTTTGGGGGAATTTAAAAATTTTATGGTTATGAACCGAAATTAATTTTTTAGACATGTTATTTTATTTACCATAAAAAAACATATCTCCCGAATAACTCATATTTGAGAAAATTTTTAAAGAAAGACGCTAATTGAAACCGAGTTAATTATTCATATAACACAAATGTGGTATTTTAAAATTTTTCAAATTTTAACCCATATTCCCAAATAACTTTGTCTTTTAAAAAAATTTTGGGGGGATGCATATTAGGACCTGAACACCTTTAGTTTGTTTTTTCAAAACCAACCTCATTTTTATTATTATTTTTTTTAAAAAAGGTTTTTATCCATTTTATTATGTACCGTTAGTGCAACTCTTTAATTTTCTCTTTTTTTTTTATTATCCTAACCATTCAGAACAAAATAACAATAAAAAATTTTTTTGTATCTTTTT